>VYZW01005004.1:84757-112002 GCA_013401315.1 Balaeniceps rex
CCCCCCCGCCCCGAGGTTGTGCAAGAGCGGTAGCAAACCCCAGTTAATTAAATTGGTTTTTCATGATGACGGCCTAATGCTGTTTTTTGGGTGTTTTTTTTGTTTTTTTTTCTTTTTTAAGCGGGGTTTGAAAGAAAATACAGTCCAAAAGCCTGAACACTGCAGCGCTGCCCAAGCCCACTGTAAATATTTATTCCTGTAAGGGTGGTTGACTTTGGATGTCGCACATTAAAACCCCAGCAGCGCTCGCCCACCTCCAGCTCTCCGGGAGCTGCTATCAGGTGTTTCGGGCCCAAGAGGCTCAAGCCGGGCTAATAATTGGCTGGGAAAGTTTCGGCGAGCACCTAACGCAGGTGCTGGCGGAAGTGGTGCCGCTGAGTCAGCGGCCGGCAGACATCCCTGCCCCAGTCGGGAGAACCAGGGCCTTGCTATTTTTAGCCTGCAAGAATGAGGGCCACACCTTGCCCCGAAATCCCTGTGTTCCCCTTGCAGTTTCAGGTGAAGGCCACGTCACCCTGGGCTTTTTATTGTATTATTATTAACTTGAATTGATTGACGCATCCTGCAGTATCATTTTGTGGTGTTCCCCGGCTCCTGCTTAGGCAGTTATCAAATTTATTTCCCTCTTGGAAGGATGTTTTCTTGCTCCCTTCATCACCTTCCTTAGTTTTCACCTCTCTCTGTGTCCGCGTAGCACTGAAGCATACCCTTAACCTTGACCTCACTGAGATTTAAAGACAGCTGTGTCACAGGGGGTGAGCAGTTTCCCGGGGATGGATTTAAATCCATTGGGATGGGCAGAGCCTCAACATCCCGAATGCTACAAAATGTAGACGCCATCCAGCATACAGCGGTGACATCTTCGTGACATCCCATGGTTGTGCTGTGCCTCCATGTCAGCACCTCTTGGCATTAACCTTAAGGGACAGCGATGACAAGGACACCATCGATTTTTTGACATGGGTGTTGTTTGCAGTCACACCCCATCTAGGAATGATGCAGCTCGTGTTGGAAGTACGGTCCCTTCCCAGCTGTGTGCCCTGGACTCGCTTATATTGGCAGCAATCAAAATATAAAGTGGATTCTTCATCCCTGAAGAGTAAACATGCTGTAAATGTGCTTACTGCTTAGCATGCTCGCAGAATAATTTGGGTTGGAAACAAACTCTGTGTGTGTGTGTGTCACCCAGTGCCACCCTGTTCGAAGCAGGACCCCTGTCAGCGTCGGACCCCTCTGGCCAGGCTGCTCAGGGTGATGCCGGTGCTTAAATAAGCACGAAAGTACAGTAACTGTGGCCATTTGACTTTGCATCCTGCAGAAAATCTGGATGAAGATACGAGCCGGGACCTCGGTACTAATCTATAAGCACCATATATTTTGTTCGGTTCTCTCTCACTGCGTATCCTCATAAATGAGAATAAAAAATCTGATTTAATCACTAAGCAAAAGCACTCTCCCAAACTTGGCTTCTGCCGTGGAAGAAAGATGTCGACACACCGTTCAAAAGTAATTATTTTTATTTCAACTCTATAAAGTATACAACAGGCACTCGGCAATTACAGCTGCAGGGAAAATACAGAGCAAAACAAAAGCGGTTAAAGTTTATGAAAAAAAGTTCTTAAATCTACATCAAAAGAGTGCAACCGGCCGACGACCGGTGGATGACCGACATTTGTCCGACAAACAAAACCTCTTTTATGTAAGAAGAAAACTGGAGAAAATAAGAATATAAAACAAAGGGCCAGCGTAAAACCAGCGTAAGTTGGGACTCGGGACGATAGGCAACTCCAAATGAGAATTTCACCTTTTGCCGGTAAAGCCCTAAAACTGCCCAAGTCTCAGCGCCACGCCTGGTTTACGCAGCCGGGGAGCTGCGGAGGACGAGGAGCTTCCAGCTTTCCAGCTCAGCTCTGTGGGAGCGCCGAGGGCTCGCCTCCGCGGTGGGTTGCATGTAGAAGGAATCGGGGGGCAGGGGGAAAGCACGGATCCTGTTTTGTTGAGTGGTGCAAACGAGCTACGCCTTTGCGTTGGGGTTTCAGGTCAAAAAACACAGGTCGGGTTGCACACCGAGTCGCTCATCGTTTTTTTTCCGGGCGGGAGATTTCTAACGGGGTTTGTATAAGACGGGAGGTTGGCGCTGGACGGCACGATGGGTTGAATCTGCACAGCTTAGCAAAACAGGAATACCTGTCTACGGACGGATAGGATGTCATATATTAATTTGACCCGCACATAACATTTATACATTTCACAGAAATGACTCTGTATCTCATTAACAGATACACAGCTCTGGTACATTGAACAGAAATAAGAGAACGACGTCATCATTTCTGTAATTCATCAATATTATATAATAAAGGCTTAGAAATTGGTAGCAGAAAGAACTGTAAAACGCAGCAAGCTAAGAAAGGACGACATTTTGAGGTGTGTTTGTCTTTGTCATGCAGCATAACACCAAATTTGTCATTTTTTTTTTTTTTTAATAGGATGCCATGGATTTAAGGCACTTGCAACAATGCCAGATAGCTAGTCATGGTCTAAAACTATGGGACAGATGAGTTAACAGTACAGTTGACATAAAGTTTAATAATACTGACAATTATGACATTAATTCAAGTCTACCTTGATCTAAAAACATTACATTACAAATAAGAAAATGAAGTAATAATGCCATGGAACTCTAAAAGAAAAAGTTATATGTGTACCACAAAATATCAACACGAAAATACCTATTTACATAAATATTCACTTGTGGTCCTGTTGTTAAATAAGAGTTTGCTCTGGATAATGCAGCACTGTGAGAAGCTACGGATTGTCTGTGTCTTAACGACACCAATCTTAATACACTCGTTTTAAATACGGGAGCTGATTTCCCCTTACGTAAATACGCTGTCGTCCCATATATTAAAAAAGGAGACAAAGGACAGTAAGTGGAAACACAGAGGCAATCCGCTGTTGTGAATATGTGTATATATATATATATATAATGCAACTCAAATATATTACTTATAAATGAAGGCGTTTATCATATACATATGCTAAGTATGTTGTTTAAAGTATGCGTCGGAAAGGTGATGAAACTCGAGTGAGGTGTTTGATATCAAAATAAACAGATTTGGTACAGTGCATGCCACACGCTGCAGGTATTGATTACCCTGCGTGGCACAGGGAAAAAGGGATAGGAAAAGAAAAATAACTCATCGGCCCATTTTAAAACCTTCTTCCCGTAATGTTTTTGGGTTGCCCCCCCCCAAATTGTTGTGATGCTCTTTCCTCCTGGCAACCCCTTGACTGACAACTGCATCTCAGCTACTGGATATTATAATTTTGGGACAAACTCCTCTCTACGTTCTTCTATAGAAAGTTACCAAACACAAGAATTTTTCTCCTCCCACATCACCGTATCCGTCAAGTGAAAAACCAGGGGGATGCGAGCAAAGAATTCGGCTTTTAGGCAGCAGCCTGTTTGCTAAGATGCCTAGTGATTATTTTAGCCCTAGTAGTCAGCACTGGCTTTCAGTGTCTTCCATCGCTCAGAGAAAGGCTGAAAAGCAAGCGTGTATTTGCCCTACACGAGTAATTCCCGGGAGACGTAGTTACTGTCTTTTCCCTATGGTTTTCAAGGCAAACAAGTTTTAATGATCAATGAATAGTGGAAATAACCTGAAGTTATCATGCCGATGGTGTCGCCTCACCTTCGGAAAACTAGGGAGGAAATTCAGCGACACAGACTGGTTTCAAAGGGGTCGTGATGACTGAGCTCTTTAGTTTGCTGGCAAACAGCAGACATTGTCGATGCTGTCAAAGAAGGGGAGAAAATATCTTTGTAATAAACTCTATTAAGTCGCTTTTGTTAGGAACATGGGAAAGAGTTGGGATCTAGCATCAGGGAAGTAATTTTTTACTGTTAAAACAATGTTTTCCATGTACTGTGTAGGCAAAAGTCACATATATGACTTTTGAGCATAAGTTCATCTTTTCAGATGAACTTTTTACTTCCAGCATATACTCTTGGCAGCTCTGAGATGAAATGCGGCAGCATCAGCTTATTTTTTGGGGCAGGGTCTGTTATAGAGACTGAAAGCTGATAAACTTCTAGTCCCATGCATACGCAACAAGCAGGCATCCTGGCCAGGATTCCTCTGTTACGCCCTACAAATCAGAAGAGACTGCACTAAAGCAAAGGAAAAGCAGTGGAAGTGAGGGAAAAGTGTGCACACGATAATATTGTTTTCCCCAGCTCTTTTTTTCATACGAGCTGACTTGGCTCTAGCCATCTCCGTGCCTTGAACACGGTCACTGGGGACCCGGTACAGCGGAGACACGGAGCCCTCACACAAACACATCCAATATTGGTTTTCCATTTAACTCCACTGACTTTCCCGTGGAGCTCCTTAGTCTGGTCAGGCGTTAGGATTACATTTTTACGGGCAATATTACAAACAGAGCCAGCAAACTGGCCCTGTACCATGTTTTATTTTAATTAGCTTCGTACTAAACACGGAAGAGATGCAGACATGGAGACATAAAATCATCTAAGAGCATGATGGAGAATAATGCCTCTTGCTACATATTTCTGAAATGGTGGTCAACTCAATTTATATTCACAGATGAAGGATGTACATAGCACCTATAAAGTACATTATGGGTCTTACGTTTTCCCTTTGGGTTCTAAAAAGGTAAAAATCAAGCTTAGTTTTATGCCTCATAGCTAATCAATAAGACCAGTGGGCTGCTGTTACTTTATTACAGGACCATTATTTAAGCACTATTTTATATGTAAAATGGATTAATTTTATGATTTTTTTTTCATGCAGTTATGTATTTGTACCAAGGGAAAGGAAAAAAAAACCCCAAACGTCGTGTTAAAGTATGTTCTCAGCTGTATGAGAAAAGCAACCCATATCTGCCTTAACAGGATCTAGAGCAGTTGTGCTTTTGTTTTACCAGGCTAAAAAAAAAAAAAAAATCTCAAAAAGAAAGAGGAAAGGTAACATTCAGTCTTGTCAAGAATACTGCTCGGAAAGAAAAAGGACAAATTTTACCACTGCTTTGACATGAACTCTTTGACCAGTACCGTTGTGGTCCTCCTTTGCTCCTACACTGGCCTACAGTAGAAGACCTACGGAGTTTGGAGGGTAGGAGTAGCCCAAATCCTGCACTGTATTTAGCTACAGCACTTAATAAATTACTACTGATCCTACTGATAAAGCCAGTACCTTGCAGCTAGAATTAAGTGCGTCTTACACTACGTATCTCTCGACTTTTATAATTAAGAGCGTAGCAAGATCGCCGCAGTGATAGAAAACATGTTTCTTTACTGGTGAAAGGCTTTGCGTCAGGACCACCATGTCAACTGCTATTTTAAGTTCGAACATAAAACATGAAGAACACTATTGTCATCTAAGCAATAAGTCCTAATGCCACTGTAGTTACTGTAGCAGCATCAATCAAGGCATCATGGTGACCCCGAGCGCTAATCCTCCCCAATTCTTTCGGTTTCGCTGGCAGCCATGTCCCAGGAAGCTGTCTTCAGCAAGGCAGAAGCAGGTAAGAGAAATACATTAAAAATCTATGTCCCATCCTGAGTTGTCGTCAGGGGGTGGTTCATCACTGTCCTCCGGGAAGCTGTCAAAATTGCTTGTGTCTGTTGGAGATGCAACCTGTGGAAAGAAGAGAGTGACAAGAAGGGGACGGTCATCAAAGTGGACCTCTGCAGACATTTCCTCTCCATCTCACAACCGTGATCGTTCAAAAGCATTCATTCCTAAATCCAGCAAGCAAGAAAAGTTCTGCATTCAACAACTTTTTGCTGAATCCCAGGAGGACTTCCCACAGCCCCCCTACTCTAATGATCCAGGCCTTCTAGGGTCTCTAGTTCAAGAGCAACTGTCCTACCCATGGTTACCAAGTTGGCAAGAAAGACTTGGAAAAGTCCTGGGGCTCCTCAAAGCCCAGGATTTCCAATTTATGGCTCCAGGATCCTGAATTTGGGGCTGTGAGCTGGGCCCTGCTGTTTTTGAGTTTCCTGACAAGTATTGCTCAGCCTATGGAGCCTACCAGAGAAGCCCATCTTCCTAGGATGACGGCCAAGTATGTTTCTTCTTTGGACATAATGTCATTTCAAATCTAGCAGAGCTAGATAATTTCTAATTTTTTTTGCTTTACAATGATGACTGCAACTTTCTTACAATGAGACCCTGATACGTTCAATGCAGTTTAAAAAACCGAAACAATACAAAACCAGACCAGCAGCTCTCCAGACCAAAATAATCAGTGTCTTACTAGAGAAAACTGGTACTTTAAGCCGTACCCAAAGTAGCCAGTGCAGGCTGGAGGGGACTGCACTTGCCGTAGGAGTGCTGCGCAGGAAACGCTCACTGTATTCTTTAGCTCTTTCGCTTGTGCAGCTGGTGGAGAAGCCATGGCCAGAACCCAGCCTACAGCCCAGGAGATGTATTTGATGCTGGATGCTGCTATAAGCCTTGGGAAAAGACTATTTGATCAACAAGAGCTCCAACATCAGCTCTAAATTTAATTTGCCGCCTGGCTGCATCAGCATTTCCCTGCTGCTGAAAACATCTTGGGGAAAATTAAGATCCTTGAATACCCAACTTACTTTGAAAAAACAACCTGTAAAAGCTTAGTGCAGTACTACAGAGTGCTGAGATGCTTCACAGTGTACTGAATACGGTTTACTTTGTTGGTGCTGGCACTGTTGAGTTGTAGAGCCTTCACCCTTTGGGTCCTCACCCTCGGGGTGCTCCACACTCACCCTCTTCCATCGTGCCGTGGGTTGGACCACATCCTTCTGTTTCTCTCAGCCCATCCCACGTGAGCTCTCCCTCTGGGAGCAGAAGTGTTGGGGATGTATGTACAAGACACCAGCCACCAAAGTATAAGAGATGCAGTTGGTGTGGCCATTCATGGAGGATGCGCACGAGCTGTAGCTTCTTGCAAAAGCCTCTCAGCAGCGATGGACAGTGCGTAAGTGGACTGCATGGGGTGAAAACATCTGTGGAGCTCCCCAGAGCTCCTCTGCACATGTCCAATCTGGGAGCACCTAGCAGGGCAGGCATGGTTTTTTAAGCTCTGGTTAGATGAGGCTTTAAGGGAAGTAACTCCTGCTTTGGGAAATGGATTGCCTTTTGTGTTCACCTGACAAAAAAAAAAGGCTGCGTATATCCAACACCTCAAATGTAGAGGGTTTTCTTTTTCTTAGAAGAAAGATGATTTGGGGAAGAAAGGTTGGATGAGTTGTTACTCTGCTGATTGACTTTATGTGATGCCAACGCTGTTGTGTGCAATTCCCCACAGCTCTGAGGTTCAGGTCACCTACATGGCCTGCAGTCCTTCACTGTCAGAGACACGGGAGCAAATGTCCCTCTCAGTGCCCTCTCCAGCCAAGAAGGGACACTCTAGATTTATCTCCTGTCCATCCAAGAAGATAGAGTGCAAACGTCAGTATCGGCTGTCTGGCTGCTTACCAACATCAGGGCTTGAGATGAATTATGGTGCAGAGATCCGCACATCTTTCTCAAAGCTGTGATGCAAGACAGCACGTCTTTGGAAAAGTCAAGAAGTAGGAGAAGCTTTCCAAGACAGCTACCATCACAGATTTAAGTGCTGCTATCGAGGCTCAGCTGCTCCCTGAAGCAATGTCCTAGGAGCAGGCTGTAAACTTGAGATCTCCTAAAATCCTGTGGAATAAGAGCTAAAGAGCAGCTTTCGATTGCCTCCCCGGTAGCACCACGTAACTGCTGAGGAGGGTTTAAGAGCTGAGGAAGGCTTTTTTCTTAAGAAAATAGCTAGTCTCTATGTTTAGCCCTGCTGGCTCCTTCCCAGCTAACAAGGAGAGGTGCACTGATTGAAGGAAAACCTGATTTCTTCTCACAGAGCTACGTATTTTAGGTCACTTTTCAGATACGGCCCTTACTGGCAGCTGGGACTTTTGCCAAAGCAACTGAGCTGGTTGTGGAAAACAAGGCTGAGCAGGACAGACAGCTTTGGGGTGGATGAGGTTCACTAGTTAATGGAGGCAGGTTTTGGAGAGGATCTCAAGAGTACGTTTAGAGAAGATACTAGTCCTAAGAGCTCTAGGAAAGAATGAGCTTTGTTGAATTGGGATTAGGGCAATGTATGGCTGTCAGCACTGAGTTGTCCTGGAAGAAGGATTCCTCTGAAGAGGGAAGGATGTTCTCATCTACTTCGGACAGCCTAATGGTGGTGTGCTGGCCAAAAGGGTGACAGCACTCTCTTGGGAGCAATCACAGACATGTTCCCTGGTAGGACGTCACCAGACCCATGAACATACAGCCTTGATGATGCTAATAAATAATGCCAATGAAGTGAAGTGGGTGCTCACACAATCCTTTTCCCCTACTGTGTTGGACCTAACTGAAAAAGCAAAGAAAATGTGATTTCCTGCACAACAGGCTGGAGAGCAGCCTTCCTCTAGGCAATGCCAAAGGAGCAGAGACCATTTCTGGTGGTGGAGCAACGTCCCAGCTTGGGGACGTCAGGGAGCAATTCATGCCCGTAGACAGCAGATACCACTGAAGTCACTGCTGCCAGTTGTGCTGTCTGAGGGTTAGACACGCAGGGTCCATACGTATATTGGGTAAAAGCAGTATTGGAAATGTTCTTACTAAACTAAAAATCCACTAAAAACAATTGGAGAAACATACTGGGGCATTTTCAGGCTACACTGGCATCCTGCACAGGTAAACAGGAACTGAAACTGGATGTAAAGGAGCAAACTTGACTTTATTGTCTGATTTGAAACGTGGTGAACAGTACTGCTGACAAATTAATAGTCATTATAAAGAAGCTTAACAGAAAAAAACACAGTTTTGACTTATAAAACATTTATACGTTCTTCGGGCATCCTGCTTTAGGCAGATATTTGCAAAGTCCTGCTTTCTCCCACCGACTGCCAGTAACTTCTGCACCCCATAGGGCAAAAGGGGGGGATGCAAAACCCTCTTGCTCTTTCATAGCTGCTAAGAAAACTTAGGGATGGCAGATTTAGCCCCGGAGCCGTGCCTGCTGCTGCTGCAGGAGGTGCAGGTCCACGGGCGGACAGAGCAACGGGGTGCAATTAAACACGATTGCTAATGTCATTCTCTTGGTGATCCCGCGGGAGAGGCATGGAGAGAAAGGGATTAAGTTGAAACAAGGAGGGGAGGCTGCAGAACAGAAGGGGCCAAGGTAATTTCTATCAGCTAATCCTGTTTGGTTTCCCTTTGCGGCAGGCTTTGTGAGTAAAGAGCTCACAAAGACATCAAAGGAAGAGCTTTGCTCCAAAGCAAAATGAGTTGAGCTGTCCCTCCGCGTCTGCTCGCAGTTAAACATAAACTAGGCGGTAACAGGGCTATTCATGTAGGACACGGACGCAGGAAAAAAAGGGTGAAAAGCACAAAAGAGAAGACAGAAGGAAAGGTTAATGCAAAAGAAAAGGGAGATGGCATACAAATCCCACTTGCCTTGCCAAAAGAAATAAGAATAAAGGAGTAAGAAAGAGGACACATCTGAGAGAAGGGGTGAAAGTGGCAGCTCTCCAGTGAAATGTGAAAAGTAGATGAAGAAACAAGCGGAGCAGGTGAGGAAGAGAAAAATGTGTAGTGAGTGATCCTGCCCCGATCTCCTGCTGTGAAGGGCAATTTCATTGCAGTCATGCCCTCCCTAAACCACCTTCTCCTGGAAGATACTGCCCGGAGACCAAGTATAGCTGGAAATGTCTCTAACGTGACTTCTTCAAGCCTCTTCAGAAGAAATAAAGCACATGCTGTCACCACTTATCTACAGTGTATTAGTGCCCGAAGCTCACAACATTCATGTAAAAGAAACCTATTGGTTGGGAAGGAGAAAATAAGTAGGAAAACTTACACTTGGTATTATAGGAGGTGTCAGTGTCCCTTTTCGTAACCCTTCCCAGTTAAAGCCTTCAAACCATCTAGAAGGGAGGGAATAATGAAACAGTTAGACATACGGTGAAAATCTCTCTGTAGCACAAAATGAAATTTAAATCGCTTAAACAGTGGGTTTCATCTCCTGCAGTCATCTTCTTCAAATTGTCCAATTAGCCTTAATAATTTTTCCTGTCATCTTTACAGAAGTTTTTTGGGATTGAAAATGAAGCGTGCATAGCAAACCAGTAGTGATACCATGGCAAATGCAAATTACCAATGCTCAGAAGAAAACCATTCCTCACTGCAGATGTCCTGGCAGCTGCTCCTTCCTTCCTATAGTGTCAATCCCTCCCACACGAGACCCCTAATGTCCTTTCTTCGTATGAGATTCGGAGGTAAGGGCATGCACAGGAAAGTCCTCATCCCTGTTTGGGCACCTCGGGTTTGCTCGAGCTACAGCAGCTTAGGTGGGTGGATGAGCCCTGAGCTGAGTCTTCAGTCTGTCCACCCCAAAATGTCCATCCAACCCATTTCTGTTGCTTTGGGGATGGGAGAAGAGAAGGACCAGCATGGATGGATGAGATAACCTGCTTCTGCAATGGGTCTCTGACTTGTTCTTATTCCCCTCCAGCAGTGTGAAAACATAATCATGAGACATCACTTAACAACTCTCTCCCATCAGACAAAAAGGGATGATGAATTAACATTATGGGTAGACCGAAAGTGCGTTGGGCTGGGGGGAAGGGAAATCAAGGAAAACCTTGGAAAGTGATTCCTCAAACAAAAAAAAATCCAAGCAGGCAGTGGCTGAGTTGGATTGCTTCCAAATGCTCTTCTGCATTAGAGTAATTAAAGTGTAATGGTCAACGTGCGATGCGTTTTGCTCATAGGCAAGGCTGGCATCTACGCCAAAGCACTGGGGAAAAAAAGTCTGATAGAAATTCAATTAGAGTCTAAAGCACACTAGAAGGGAAAGGCCAAAGGAGTTTAAGAAGAATATTTTTTACCGAAAATTGAAGTGTTTGAAATTCATGTTTGTGGGGGTTGGATCTGATGGATGGCGGAGAAGACACTTACTTGTGCTTTTGGATATCTTTCACTCCGTTTTTCAAGTTCCCTAATCTTTCTGATGGATTGTCCCTATAAAAAGAATAACAAATCGGTTACTTCCTTAATCCTTCTGAATGATTCATTTCTTTGCAAATAAGATCAAGGTGATTATATTTCATGTGCTTACCTGCATAGTTTTTTAATTAAATTAGCAGCATTTTTGGCAATCTTCTTTGGAAATTCAATCATGTCTATTCCCCTTAATATGATGTTATAGGTCTTCATGGGGTCTGGGCCTGAGAAAGGGGGACTTCAGAGAGGAGAGGAAAAAGATTGAAAGTTTGTCCTTTAAAATAGCATTGAAGATTGATAAAAAAAACCCCAAAGCAAAACACAGTACCCTACTGAAATGAGAAAAGCTAGATGACAACTAGCAACTGCTTTGCTTCCTCTCATCTTAACCATTTCTCAGCCAAGGAGCTCTGATACTGTCAGTGGTGCTGGCTGGAGGGAAGTACCAAAGAGTAAAGTCATCTTTTCTGCAGCAGCACATGCTAAACCTCTCACTTCCATCATGGCCCACGTGCCAACAGCCTGAGGAACAAGGGCCCAAGCAACTTATTCTCTGTTTGACATTGTGACATGCTTTCAGTGGGGATTAATCAGGTTTCCATTGGTTTAACAGAATAGGGGCCTGGGTCTAGCCCCAAAGGATAAGCAGGTTGAGGTGATGGCTCCTTTTCCAGCTCTTGTATCCTGGGAGTGAGCGATGGGGGATGAGGTGAGGACGTGCAAGGAAGCTGCTACTTCTAACATGAGCAGTAATATATACATCCAGAACTAAGTACGGGAAGGGATGGATATAGGGACTCAAGTCCCCATGGTGTCAGGTCTACCTCCTCCTTTTGAGATGTGTGGCAGCCCATCACTGCACCCCCCTGGTTGAATTGCAAACCCTTTCCCCACCACATTCAGCTCAATCTCAGTTATAGTTCAGGGCCAAAAAAGAGGTTTTGGGTGTCATTTCACAGCACTTCCTAAAAAGCCTGCTCATGTCTTGCCCTTTTGAGAGGTCTGCATGGAAGCTGTGATTTAAAGTGGAAAAAATAATTATTAGGTTCAGCAGCACAGTGCTGTGCTGCTACAGCACACGCCAGCTCTGAACCTTCCCCTCGCCTAATCAGGGTGACAACGGCAGAAATATTTGGATCTATTTTCAGCAGCGGCGCTAGCCCCGATGCCCATACCTGCCAGTCAGGAGTTCATACATTAAGATTCCCAGTGACCAGTAGTCTGCCGAAATGTCGTGACCTTTGTTCAGGATGATCTCGGGGGCTACGTACTCCGGGGTGCCACAAAAAGTCCATGTTTTCTTTCCAAATCCTATTTTCTTTGCAAAGCCAAAATCGACCTGCAGAAAGGAGCAGAGTACCATCAGGGCAGAGCACGAGAGGGAATGTCAGCCATGTGCTCCGCTCCTCTTGAAGTGAAGCAAAGCAGAAAGGAGGTTTCCTCGTGGGAATATTCTCCTAACTAAAGCATCGTGGGTCATTCCAGAACCAGGCAACCGCAGTGACCTTTTTGCCCATTTATCCTTCATAATATAAAAGGAAGATTCTTGTGAGGGAAGGAGAACAAATGCCAGCACCAAGGGTTTCTTGGGGGATGTAACGTCCTATCATTCACAGCTCAGGTTGATTTTTTTTTTTTTTTTTTTTAACTTCCAGCCTTAACCTGAGCAAGGAACTATTTGGGCGAAATACTGACCATTTTGGCATCTACTGAAAAGTTCAGATTTCTCTCCCAGTATAAAGAGCAATGCAGTACAACAAGTGTCCTCCCAATTTGCTTGAGCTGTTGGAACGTGCTGGCTGGCTCACAAACCTCAGCGTGCCCCTATAGCAGTGCCCCTATGGCACTGGCAAGCACAGAAAATCAGGTTATGCTGGGAAACGAAGCTGTCCTTTGGGGCCCAGGCAGAGCTCAGGTTAGTAGGCTTACTGTATTTTTAGCTCTACCCCCTCTGCTCTCCCCTGCCTCGGTGCTGTGCTGGCCCAGTGCTGTGGTCTGTAGCACACTCTGCTGTCCCTTGATGGCTGCGAGATGCTCCTGCGCCTTCCCGTGCTGGTCAGGGGCAAAATGTCCTACATGGTCACAGTCCCACAAGAGATCCAGGACACTTCTTGTGCTATCATGGATGTGTTCAGGGAGATCAAAATGTCTAAGGAGCTGGGGCTTGGTAATGGGACCAGCAGAGACCCTAGTCCAGATCCTCCAGGGGTGGGAAGAAGGACAGTCCTGCACCTAATCCTCCTTGATCATCCAACACCTCACTGGACCCACCCGGCCTTAGCAAAATGCTCTGGAGGATAAACTCTGATGTCATTCGTTAGGCTTAGTGTCACAGTGAGACACGGTGGCTGCCACCAGGCTGTAAAGGTCCATGACGGAGATGGTCTGACTTACTGCTCCCACCTGCTGACGCCACTCCCAGGTTTCCCTTCCCAAAGGCAGGGAAAAGTCCCCAAGCCAAGAGGCAGAAACCTTGGCCCCCCCGTGACTCTCAGGGAAGGCATCAGCTCCTCTTGGACACAGCTCTTTTGAGGAATGCATTGCCCCGTCCTTCACTGATGGCTTCCCAACTGCCCACATCCTCCAGCACCCCCCACTAAGGGAAGTCTTTCTTTTCTTCTCCCCTGCTCCATGGTCTCACATGGCATTTGGGGTGTACCTTACATGCAGGGCACCTCTACAGTGACTTTGGAGGCAAAAAAGTAATATGAGTGAACAAAGCAATACAGTGAAACACATCAGAAACTCCCTAATTTGGGGGGTAGAGGTCTTGCCCACGCTGCTGTCCTGGTTTGAGGAGGTGGATCTTGCAGGGGGACTGCACCGAGAAGGACCACGACCTTCTGGGAAGAGCAGTTTCAGACAGAGCATTATGCAGTCACCCCAGAGGAGGCTGCACAGATCGGTCAGGTGTGTTATCGGTGCTAAAACACAAGTGGCCCTCCTAAAGCGAGAAGCTGTGTTGGCCGCAGTTCATCAACACAGTCCAGAGCAGTTAATAATAATAATTTCTTGCCATGACAGGATCATGATTAATATTTCCATTAAGAATGCCTTTTTTTATTGCTTACACAAAGGACCTGACACAGAAACAGCAGCTTGCAAAATTTGCTTCACCCGTCACCTATAAAGCCCACAGATGCAAGTCCTCCCCTCTCCCACCAATATTTTAAGGCACCTATTTTCAAGTTATTTTTCAATCTTTCAGTAGCTCCAAAACAGCTGGATAGATTTCTCTTGATGCTCTTCTCTAAACATTTCCACTTCAGGACCACAGATCTGAATTTCAGGACACAATTAGTGTTTCCCAGCTCAGCTATACCCTGAGCCTTGGTCTGCTGGAGGTTGGGAAAACATCCCGGTCGTGGGTGACAACACCCTTGCCCTGATCTCATCTCAGCATCTACTGATGGCCACCATCAGAGACAGGACCCTGGGCTGGGTGGACTTTGCTTCTGACCCTCTGTGGCTAATCCTGTGTTCTCCTCTACCCCTAACACTAGTTGTCTGATAGTAGTGGTGACTTTTTTCAGTCAAACCAGATGTTGCAGGCACTCACCAGTTTGGCATAACCTCGATGATCCAGAATGAGGTTTTCTGGCTTGAGGTCCCTATAAATGATCCCTTTGGAATGCAAATAGGCAAAAGCTTCGACCACGCACGCCGTGTAAAACCTGGTCGTCGAATCTTCAAACGAACCTCTACGTAAAATGAGAGAGGGAAGGGGGATAAAGCGATTAGATCTCTTCTCTTACTGGACTTCAGTCTACCGTTGAAATATCTATACAGTTCGGTAGAATCACTCTTAATACCTGGAACGTGCCTGTTGCTGAACTCACCTTTATGTATAAATTTAAGTGCATTTCCATTTTTGAAGTTAGCATCTTTGCCTTCAATCCACTTTCATATCAAACATTCACATCTAAAATATTTCAGGTTTTATTTTATAATTTCATCTCATAGAAGTAAAATTTACAAATCATTATCTTGTAAGCAAAAAGTGATTTTTTTTTTTTATTATAATCTTTGACTTTTGGGTGATTAAGCTATTTTGACCTGTGGAGATCATGAACTCCTGTACTAATGTTCATAACTGAGACAAAAGGCAGAAAAATCACATGCTGGGACTTGAAGTGTTAATTGCAAATGCAGCATATACTGCACTTCTGGATCCTTGTTTCAGCACCAGTTTGCAACCAGTTTTTCAAAGCAAACCATACACCCCTGCCCGCCGGGAGCGCATGGTGGGAGCTGGCTGAGCTCAGAAGCGTGTCTAAGCTAGGTGGCAGCAGAACCACAATTTAAAGCCGAGAGAATTAAAGATGAAATTATCAGCCTTTGACAAAGACGATGAAAAATACAACCCGGCACCTGCTAACTTTGCTATGGTTCTCGTTTTAATGGTCTGGAGAAGGCACACTGTTAGGAGAAGTAAGAATTACAAAAAATTCGTTCTAGGTAATTAAAAAAGAATTTAATCTTTGCTTTCTGATCAATCTTTCCAATGCATTTCTTTCGCTTTCCAAATTTAATTAAATTATATTCCAATTATGATCCTATTACATAGTTACACGCAATTCACCGCATCTTCTCCTGCCCTGCGGGCGTATTACGTGCACGTCCCACGTACGCCCGTGCAACCCACCCGCCACCTACCCACCCACAACCAAAACCAAAGGCTGCAAGGTCAAACCCTCCCAAGGCAGGAAATACCAGGACCACATTTGCTTGTGCATTACGGCACGGTATGTAATTACATGCTTTCCTAACTATTTTTTTCCATGGCACTTCTGTGTCCCAGCGGCGCAGTGCTCCTTGGGGTGTGGATTTGATGCATGATCCTGTTTCCCACTTTGATGAGCGGCCCTCGTGTAATATGTGATATCTGGCCTCAAAGCCCATGCAGAACTATTGATTTCCTCCTGCTCATCGCTGTCATACCCGACTGTGTCATAAATATTAAGAAATATTAATAGATATTATTTGTCACAGTGTCTCTGCGATAAGAGGTGGATGTTGCTATTCACAGTTACAGAGGGTGGGCAGTGGAGCAAACACTGAGATGAAAAATGCAGGTCTTTCTCTGCAATGGGAAATTGTGATTTTTCAGATGGCTTTGAAGAAGTCTGCATTTTTTACCTTCAAAAGGCACTTTCCCATGGATTTAATTCGCAACTGTGAACTCTCACTAATGCCACTGCCACCTTAGGGCCTTGGTTTGTAAGTCCAGAGTCTAAAATGGCCATGGCAGCAATGCCTAAAGGTGCCACACTGGAAGGACCCTATCTCTGGAGCGTGTCTTGCAGGAATGCAGCAAGGCTGGCTTTGACATTGCACCTCCTGTAATGCCTGGCTGCACCCTGCAGGGTCATTCTCTGTCATCATACGTGGTGCCCAAAGTCTTCGTCACCCTTAAGACAGTCCCACGTTTACCTATCAGGTGCCTGAGCCTCCAGCCAGGCTCCCAAACGTGAGAAATGGTAGTGTGGGCACCAAGGACACAGCCGTAATTTCTGTGGTTGCAAAAGGTTGTTGTTCTAGGTAATGAAAAAAATAATTAATTAAATAATTAGTTATTTGGATTACAATTAAAATATGCTGCTGGCTGTTTAGGGGTACCCTTTAGAGATGAAGACACAGGGAAAGGGCAGTCAAAGACTTGTCGTAGATGCAATTTATCACATGACTACCATCGCTACCATCACTACCTTCTATAGTTTTTCAGAGAGGCCACGACAAAGTAGCTCTGGATAAGTCTCCACTTACGTAAAGCCTTGTACATGTTGGATACAACCTAAAGCTGGCCTTATTCTCGGTTATAACTGGATTCACTTTGTCTCTAGTCAACTGCATAGGAACAAAAATAGCTCCTCACCTTTCTGGGATCTTAAATCAAACATAGCACAGTAAGATCCAGATTTTGCCCATGACAGATGAAGACCTTTGGTTACCTGGAGGCATATTAGAAAATATTCTACTTTGTAGGACAATAGTTTCTTACAACTCACCTGTCCCTGAGAATTGTCCAGAGCTCTCCACCTAGGCAGGCTTCCATCAGCATGTACAGGTACTTGCTGTCCTTGAATGTCCTGTAGAGCCTGTTGTTGGCAAATGAGAAAATCATAAATAAATCCACAATACAAGCGAAGGAACCAGTTGTTCCCACTTCTCACGGACCGTGGGCTTCATCCCAGGAAGCACCACAAGATTAAGAGGAATCTTTCAGAGCTAGTATTACATTTAAGGAGATCATTTCAATGTCTTTTCTCGGGTGGGAAATATTTCAGCAGAAAAGGATGGGCATCTGAGTGGTGAAGTGTATCGTGGACCTCAAAAGAAGAGGTCACCACTACTCTGGGTGCTACATATAAAATCTGCCATTTCTAAGAGCATAACCTGACACTTGGCTTTCCAGAGGCACTTGAAAGAGAAGTTTTCCTACCATTTTTTATAACATCCATATCATCTTATTCTTCACGCTACAGAGTCCGGCTGCAGATCAGCAGTCTTCCTTCCATTTGATCATTCCAAAGGAGCGCTGCCCAATCTGTGATTCATTTCAGAACTTAAACCCACTGGTTTGGTAGAGTTCAAAGAGAACCCACTGGCATGCAGGTATCTAAAAGTACTCTTCCTCTTCCTCCCAGGACTGAATGCAGAGGAAAAATTGCCTAAAGGGATAGATGGGCCAGGCTTTATGAACCCACCCTCCTTCTCAAGTGCAATCTAAATCGTGCGGTAAAGTCTGTGCTCTGTGTTTAATACGATATATTAAACAAATGCAACTATGAAACTATGGAATTAAATGTAGGAACTTCAGCATCAGCTGTTTTATTTAGTTTTAATGTCGAACTACTTTTGTACTTCCCGTTACATGTGCAGGCATATCGGTTCAGGTTGCCAGCAGGAACGAGCCCGCTGTATGTGGATACTGGAAAGGTTTCTTTGCAGCCGCGCTGCTTAGAAAAGAACTTTAAAAATCGGAGCTCCGCAGCAGAAGGGGATGCTGAGGGATATTCTGTTACGGTGTAATTGCTCCATTCATGGGAATAGCCAAGAGTTAAAAATTAAAGAGCTGATGCAACACAATATAAATTAAAACAGGTGGTTTTGCAGATTCTAGCTCTTCCCAGCTAGTGATAAATCCAGTTATTAATATATTTTATGGAGCTGTGTGATGGACCAGGGGGGAAACACAGCAGGATTCAGTTCCTTTTGAAGGCATTCAGTTAAATATTACCTTAAGGTATGTGGCAAAACACCCTGGCAGTTACAGCTTGGCTCCGATCCGCTTTCACGTCACGATGCTAGACAACATTTGTCTCCTGTCTGTGTTTGCGTAGCATCCAGCACACAGCTTAGCAGCCATTACCTGCTATATTTTTGGCATGTTTAACAGAAAAACAGCCCAGCAGGTGCAGCTGTGATGTAGGCAGGAGTTTGGGTACTGAATATGCTCGGTGCTGATCTACCTGGGCAATATTCTGTAGCTAAAAGGTACTATTTGCAGCCACAACAAAATTTAAAGGAAAAAAAATAACCCAGTGTTTCAGATCTTTCCTTACTCCAGTAGTACCTATGTTGACATTTAAAACCTCAGTTATAACACGCTTCTCAGAAAAAGTTGGAACAAACTTAGTGACCATTTCATACGGGTAAAATTTACGGGTTTAACTAAAAAAAAATCCTGCTTCTTGCCACTTGGACAAAATATAATTTATCTTAATAAACATTTCATCTACATTAAGGTTTACAGAAAACCTACATATTCAAGAATCCAAAATATGAGTAACTAAATATTTTTAATTGCTCGGTAATTTAAATGCTACTGAAATAAAGCATTAGTTTCTCTAGTTAAGGTAGCCCTGCTGAAAAACTGCTTTCCACAAAATGTTATGGGCCTCAAATCTGGCCTAAAACGTGCAGAAAAAGAATAATCAAATATTGTTTAGCAACTGTAATGGAAGCATAAAATTTATAAATGATGAAACCTCAGTATTTCAGTAGATCAAGCAGTTGTAAGTTTGAAATGTCACACTATTTGAATTAATTTTTTATTCATTTTCTTAGTCATCTAAGTATTTGCAGATCCAGCGTAGACATCTGCGGCTCAACACTTGTTTGGCCCTTTACCAAACCCACACAGAGCATTTTGTTCTGTAAAAATTCTTAGTTTATCTATGAGTTAAGTTTGATTTAGTGATACCCAGCCTCTTCTGCTTCTTTTGCCTGGTTTAATTCATTTTAATAACCAAACTGAATTATTCTTCAAAGATTTCTAATGAACAGTTTCATGATGAATTAAGAAAATAGTCGGGTTCTTCAGGAATTTTGTCTTTTCCATTTTGATATCCCAGAGATTTTTTCCTTGTTCCAAAATAATTTCAAACCCACCTTTCACCTGACATCTCAAAACACAATTAACCTACCAAAGTGATAAGATTTCTGCCCATAGCACCCAGAAAAATATTATCCCAGCTGGCCTAAGAAAGGGTGTAAACAGGTTATGAATAATTTTAGGATAGAAACTATAACAACTCCAAATCCTTGTGGACGTGCAAAAGAAGAAGCAAGGGGCAAAAGCAGACACAGAGTTTGATAAACGGGAGAGGATTTTCTAGGTGTGGCACATGCAATAGCAAAAGGTTGGACTTTATGGCTTAGAAAGTCCCTTCCCAGGGCAGGATTTCCATGGGGTATTAAAAATAGTGAAGGGAGGCTTGTTACTGTAAAGAATGGGAATTATTGCTGGATATGGAAGGAAAAGACCTATGGCTAACGTATCCCTTTTTCACCTGCCTACTGAAAGAATAAAAAGTGGGAAAGAAGTATTTATTTTATTAGCTATGAATATCAGTGGCTCCATTAAAAAATGTTTGCAGGCTCGGGCTTTTTATTTAGGAGGGGGTATTTCTGGATATGGTGTCAAAACGTCCCTCCGGTTGGCCAGCCCGGCACTTCACCTCCCTTTACATGCCCATCTGAGATGGGGATGAGACATCATGAGACAGCTCAGGCTTCAGAAAATAAATCTATAGGCTGAAATAGCCCTCAAGGTATATTTGGCTCTAGCCTAGGTAACGGGGGCATGTTTGTGAATCAAATATTACAGCGTGAAGGAAACTGCAGCCGGGTAGGGTGTCAGGCTGCAGTTGTCACCCATGAATCAGAGGCGAAGCCACGGGCTCTGGGGGAATCCCAGGGATCAGGCTGGGAAGGAAACACCCCCGTAGCGACTGATGGCTGGCCATCCCGGCCATGCGCTTGCCTTTGCATTTTTATCACAGGGGTTTGGTTTCACCCCTGGGTTAGTATGTCTCTCTGGAGCAATTTTTGGGAGTGGGGTTGATCTCCTCCGGCAAAAAGCAAGTGCTTCGGGCATCTCTGAGGGTGGGACGCAGCACCCTTGGCTTAGACGAGAGGTTGCCCTTTTAGATACCTCCAGCTCGGTGAAATGCATTGCCCTGTCAGAGGTCCTCACCACCCACCACTCTTATCCTGACCTAAACCGTATAAAGAACCATCTCTGCTTTCTGCTAACAATCCTTGAACAGTTAGAGAACTTCGCTATTAAGGTTAAACCAAAAATGCCTGGCACCTGATTTTATTCACTGAAGAATTGCATCCGCTTAGGTTTTGGGGAACAATATGGTTTAGGCATTTGCCCATGATGAGTCAAGGGACACTGAGCTGGATCTATCTAACACACCCTAAAGAGAAGTGCTGGACACAACTGTTTTTTCACATGGCAGCACACGATCTCAAAAGATTAAACGCTGCCTTCCAGCTTTACTTTGCAGAAAGGAAAATAGAGAAATTCAGAAAAAAGAGGAAAATTAACCCTGAGTGGGGCAACGCTGAGTCACGCTGTGTATGTCTGCACGGAGCATTGCCCGCCAGCATCGACAAGCTCTGTCCACGCTGCAGGCTAGGGGTGGGCTTGCTCCAGGAGCCACAAAGCCATGTGAGCACAGTACAGGGCCAAAGCAAACCAGTTAAGACATGAGTTAAATTTAGGCTTGGGTGGACGTCCCCCATGGACAGAGTAACCTCATGTTTGCCTGGAGAAGACCTTATTCCATGTACTGTGCCTGCAGTCCCTTGCAGGGAAGCTATGGCTAACGGGCTTGCTGGTGATGGGTGGATTATTCCTATGTGGTTTTATGAAATGCTGAGATTGGCTGTGCTTCGCTCCCCCACGGCAGCGCGTAAGGCGGAGGGACGGTACCTCACGATGAAGTCTGAGTGCGCGCTCTGCATGATCTGCTTCTCCGAGCGGATGTGCTCCTGCTGCCTCGTATCCACTATGTGACGCTTCTTCAGTATTTTCATGGCAAACGTTTTCGATTCGTCGCTTTTCAACTGGACCTTGGGTAAAGAAGGCAAACACCATGGTTAGAAACAGGGTGCATCCCCCGCCAAGCTGACAGTCCAACTGCATGGGGACCCAGTAATCCCACCACCCTACCTTCAAATAATTCCTCTCACTTCTTCAGTCATCAGCTTCACTTTGGTATGAACCAGATTTCTAAATACTTGACCTATTGCTAAATTGAAAAGCCATTTCTAAAACTCCATGTGTTTTAGGGAAAACCCAACTGTCAGCGTTACTCTCAGGTCAGAAGATGTTGCTAGCTAACGTACAACTCTCACAAAGCCTTTTTCTATAGCTAGTAACAAATGCACCGGCTCTGGCAGGTTTTGCAGTCCTTGGATGTTTGTACAGGATGAGCAGAGCTGGCTTTTCAACGGCACTGCTTGGTCACGTCTTTACTTTTAACCTTCAGCCTCAGCAACCTATTTTTAGCCTGATTTCCCGAGACGAGGTTGAAGGGAGTTGTTTGCTTGCTTGCCAGTGTAACCCTGGCAACTTCTGAACCCTGAGCCACCCCCAGCCCTCTCTGAGGGACCGGTACCCATCCCAAAGATAGCTGGAATGCAGCCATCCTTTCCATCTTGGTCATCCCCTCTTAGTCACCACTAAATGAGAAAGGAACCTCCTCACTGACCTACCAGGCCTCTTACTTTGCTAAATTCCCCCAGCAGCTGCTCACAATAATATTGCCAGTTAAATGCTTTTCCCCCTTTATAGTAAGAGGTGCCATTTGGTGACTTCTATTTTGGTTTTCTTGTAGGAATTTGGCTTCAGCCAGCAGACAAGAGGCTTGTCTGTCGTCACGCCCCATCAGAAATCCAGCTTGCCTTTTAGGTTAGGAGACAACATTCATGCAATAGCAATTTATTTAATGTATTATCTATTTTTATATTTTCTTGGTAACAGAAATGCGGGCTGATATGAGACGTGGCACCTTCCACGCTTTTCCCAGGCTGCATACCATAACCTTGAACAGTTCACTCTGTGTTTGTTCTTGTAATGGTTCAGCTCGCAGGGAAAATGCAAGGAGGGATGGTATCCTCAGCATCCCGTCTTTGTCAGAAATCAAACTGGTACTCAGATGTCCACAAAGACACATACAGCTTATGCAAATCAAACCCAAAAGGCCGATTCTCAGCTGGCAAAGAGATTTCCAACACCCCCACAAATGATTCAGAAACAAACCCTAATAAATGAGAGTCCACCTGCCTATGGCCAAAGTTTTCATCATATGTTCTTCAATATGTATATATGTATGCGTGTATTTCTCCATCTGTTTTAAAACCACTTCGGGTTTCGGTCCCCAGATTTGTGGCTTCTTATTTTCCCCGCAGCCGCAAGCATTTCCAAGCCCACATGAAACTTTTCTTTTTCCAAAGGCGTTATTCTGCATTTCACACTGAGACTGATAATTATTAGCTTTGCATGAAGCCTGTGTTTGCCATTTAATCTTCAGGGAGACAGGGTACAAAGACCTAAACAATCCACATAAAATAAAGAAAAACATTTTTCCTCTTCTATGCAGTAGAGCTGCCCAGTTATTTATTGAACTGGTGCTACACGGCGCTGCCTTTGCTATGCGGTCTGACCACAGCTCAAAGCAGAAAGAAATTCTGCGTTTATGGCAGACTGAAAGTGATAAAAACATTTTTGGTTTGGGGTTAGGCTTTGGGTTGGGTTTTTTTTGTTTCATTTTGAATAAATGGCATATGGACTTTAGTTCAACTGCTTGAACTAAATTATTTGCTATTATCCCATCTAAATCAAAGCAGGCTGTTTCAAGGGAGCAGGGCGAGAAGTGAGCTGACACACAGGGAATGAAGCGATGCAGAAAGTTAAGGTAAAATCTGGGCTGAGCAGAATTTACCAAAACTTGCAAAAAAATTTAAGATTCCATATCACTAAGCATATACTTCTGGAGAGCTTATCCCTCTTGCTTCTGATGGCAATCCAGATTGCATGGTTTCCCATCAGACCTGTCCATCTGGTGATGGACAAGCACAATCAGCTGCCACACAAATTATTTCAAACAAAAGTCTGTGCAAATGCCTATTAGATATCACAGATCAGATCTGTTTTCTTTCAGCCTGTATTTTTTAAGGTTAGGCTGTCCACAGATAAATAATAATGAACAGTAGAACCAAGAAAGTAGCTCCAGCAGTAAATTTGAACACTTTTTGGTCAATTTGGACATGAAACATTAAAAAAAAAAGAAAAAAAAGGCATTTAGCACTTTAAACTTCCTTGAAACATGAATTCCTATTTTTCTAATGTTAATCTGTACTAGACATCAGTGTTAAAAATAAACACAACAACCTGGTGGAGGCTCAGATATGAATAAATTCCAATATTTTATAATAAAGTGTAATGTGAATAAATCCCGTTGTGTCCCCTTCTGGTATTATCATTTTAATACCATGGATTCTGACTACCTAATTTTCGTGTCTTTCATTAAAAAGGCTATTTCTTTTTATTAGTTACTGTTTTTTTCAGGGATGCCTGGGCGCATGATGGAGAGTCTGGGGAAGTAACCTGCTTTCCTATATGTACCTGCACAGCTTCAAAATAAGTACAGGAAAGGAAATTACTATAAGGAAGCAGAAGGCAGTGGTTTCATTTGGTGTTATCACTGTTATCACTGCCACAAATGTTTAAATATAGAACAATCAGGCGGCTACAATTAGCTAATGCAAGACTTTGACCTAACGCCACAGGAGAATTTAGATCCATTTTCCATTCCCACTCCTGTTGTGCTTCATAACACAGAGGATTTGCGACAGTTTGAGAGCGCAGGGGGATTAATTTGCATTAAATGTGCTGATGCACCAAAACAAGCTGCTGAGATAAAATCTAAGGCTTACATTTTGGATCACCTGGTTGTCCACCTGCAAAATGAATCCTGTACACTTCTCCTTCTTCAACATGCCTGAGTCCTCCCCTTGCTTTGGTGTTTCTGCCAAATGTAGCAACCGTGAGGACTATGTCTATGATGCAAAGCTGGGGAGCTCCAGGTCATTTCTATTATTCTTACAAACAGTAATTTATAATATTAAGCTCATCATAGTTAATAGAAAAAAACCCCCATGTCTAATTCCAATCTCATTTCAAAAGTAGAAAAAAAAATATCCAGGAGTCCAGGACTAAAAATATAGGATATAAAAAAATATAGGATATAAAATATATAAAAATATAGGATATAAAAAATATCCAGGACTTTTTATTTAAAAAAAAAAAAAGGATTAACGTTGAGAAGATGAGAATGGGCTGCTGAGAACACCCTGTTCTCCAATTATAATGAGAAAAATAGCACAGGGAGCCACAGAAGCCACAAGGATTTTGACTCTCGGCTCAGAAGGAGGGGGGTACGTTGGGCAGGAAGCTCAGCCTCCCAGAGAAACCCACCACAAAAATCTCCTAAATGCTTCAGAAAAGGGAAAAGTGTGCATTTTTCCAAGGCAGGCAGTTTGCAAAGGAGCCATCCTTGCTACACAGCTCACGAGATCAGCTTTCACTCACTTGGAAGCAAGCTCTTATATTTCAAAGGCCCCAGGACTATTGATTCGGTGGAGACCTGCTGGAGCCTTGGGTTTCAATCGCTCTTCTCTGAGAGCAGCCGAGCCACTAAGAGGATCGACACAGGGTAGCCACCAACCTCCATCTCTCTCAACCTTTTCTTTTGCAAGTTAAAAGAATTTCTGGTCCCTTCCCTCCTCCTTTTTTCACTCCTGTCCTCGCATTGACCTTACCCTTTCACCAGCACAAAAATCTCCAATATGATCTCTCTTGGAGATTCAGCGCACTGATGGTACGAGCAAACATCAAGGCCACTGTAAATGTCCACATTCAATGATAATATTAAAGTTGTGTATCTGCTGAAAGGCCCAGTGGCAGGAAAAAATTAGAAGTAAAATTTATAGCACTGAGTATACTTCCCTTTCTCTCCACCTTTATACACACGTTTCAGTTTTCCATTTTATGTCCATCTCATCACTGAGCTCTGGCACATGGTCCATGGCTGCAATTCTGCCTCCAGCTTGCACGGACTTAATCACAAAATGCAAAGCAGGCTGAACAGCTAACCTCCGCCGAGAACAGACCCGTACCATCCTTTCTACTGCAATAATCCCCAAAATAGTGAATCCTTGTAAAGCTGCAGTTACTACCGATGCTCTCCTGGCCAGACTCCCTCCCAGTGAATCTGCCTGAGCTCTTGCCCTCTCTGCTACAAATAAACGTCTGGAGGAGAATATGAGCTCTTTCAGTTGTGGAACAGGAATACATTTTCTCTCCAAAAGACAAGAAAATGCAATAGGGAGCATAGTTAAATAAAGCTGAATCACCACCTTAAGAGGTGATGTACAAAACTAGAGAGAGAAAAGGTACAATTAATTAGATTAGGTCGTTCTACAGGATTCTTAGCCAGGAAATGAACTGCATCCCAGTGACAAAAATAACAGCAGAAATGTTGTTTATTACTAAACAAGCCAATTGTAGAAGCACAATAGAATAAGAAATAGTTGCTTCTATTTTGCATATATATGTATTTTGCATATATATTTTCACATACATATATGCAAAAATATAAATATATAACTGTATAAAATCTATATGGGATATATAGTTATATGCATATCTAATACAAATATAACTTTAAAATACATATACGTATATATTTTGCAAAATAGTCTGGTCCAAGCACTGCAGCGATGGGATACCACACTTAGATTTGGAGCCGCGGCTGGCATCTTCAACCAGCAGATATTAACTGGACAGGGCTACACGGGAAGAGTCAGGCTCCTCCATCTTTTAGCACCATCCCATTGCACGAGCTCACAGTGATTGCCAACCTCATGAAGAGGCTATTCCTGTCCTCCACATGTGACACCCTTCCAGACATGTGAAGCAAGGAAGCCCCACAACATCGGAGTGGACAGGAGTTGAAGCAAGCAGCTTTCTTCTGTGCCAGCCCCAAAGCTGCCCTCTCCCCACATGACATGTCACTTGGGGAGTGCGAGTGCCGTTCACCCAGTGTCATCGTCTCATCATCTCCTCTTTGGCTGTGCTTCAGCATGATGCCCCATTCCCATGTCACCAGGTGTTTTTTTGGCAATCTGAGTCATTGTGCCAAAGCTACCCCCGAGCAAACCCAAACAGATGGGTCACTATCTGAAAATATGTTCAACCAGAAGTTCTTTTGAAGAGGACACAAGGACACAGCAGGGAAATGGGCTTCATTTTGCTGCTAAAAAGTTGAATTCACAGGACTACCTTTAACTTCTCAGCATTGAGAAAATAATGCTGCTTCAGTAAAGGAACTTTAAAAAGTTCACTATGAAGGGGGTGAGGATGTCTTGGTAGCGAGTTGAGTAGAAGAGGAATGCTACAAGATTGGGACAAGATGCGAATGCAGGGGAGAAGAGGAAGAGAGGAAGAGAAAAGAAGAGGAGAAGCAGAGATGACGAGGAGAAGAGGGACAAGGACAAGAAGAAGAGATCCAACCTCTCCTGCTTTTCTAAATCCTTGTTTCGTTAGACCTCAGCTGGCTTCTCCTGGGCTCCCCGTGCTTATATGAAAATGTGGGAACTGCTCCAAAAGCATTGCTTTGCTTTACGGTGTATAAACTCCTGCAACTTCCAAAACACACAGTGCGCTTGAGGCCCGATTTTTTTTTTAACACAGATATAATTCACGTACAAATAAATATGGTTTTACACCTCAGTGCTTTTTCAGACTTTCTGGGAAAATGGATATTGATGAGACAAAATCCAGGCCTCGATGGAAAAAAGGAGTAAATGGGCGTATCTGTATGTTTCTTATCCTTCCTCTTTCTCTGTCTC
>VYZW01005004.1:113577-123638 GCA_013401315.1 Balaeniceps rex
ATATATGTGTATTATATATAGTCTGAAATGTGAGCAATTTCCGTGCAGCTCCAGTGAGAGCTGAACCGCCACAATGTGAGCTGACTTTGAGAATCTGTAAACGTTAATAAATATTTACCAGGATGTAGAACAATCCCCAAAAGAAGGATTTCTTTTCAGTTAAGACTAGTGAGGTGCCTGAACCTTCGCATACCTAGCCTGAGGATATGCTATTTTAACTGCACTTATCTCACTCACGTCTGGTCTTCTATTCCTGCATGATCTTCTAGGACAAGACAGCAAAGAACCTCTCCTGATTGTCTGAATTCCTATTTACCGCAGATGTTGTGCCTGTGGGTTACAGCTCTTGCATGGCTGTGGGTTTTCCAAGAAGCCTTACAATCATGTTTTTTTCTCCAGGGAGCTGCTACAGATAATATTTGCCACTATGGTACCCTGTGCAGATCCTTGAAACCATGAAAGAGCAGCAGACCAAAGGGCATAAAAGCAGAGCTGAACACATATTTATAGTTTATCCTTCCTTCATTTTGGCAGCTACATAGAGGTTACAACTGGAATGATGTTTGCCACTTAAAAATCCCCAGATTTCTTCTCGCTGATATAATGGAGTTATTTGAACATGAACTTCCACGGCGTCTGGACACCGCGCTCACAAAAACCTTGCTCATGAGCCTTTTCTGCCGATCTTCAAGGGAGCTGGCCAGGCTCCCAGCTAAATGGGAACACACACAGGGAGCGGAGTTTGTGCAAGTAAAAAATATTTTGTTTACTCTAGAGATGTGGCTTCTTCCTAAACATGCAGTAACGGTGAGCTTTTAGGAGCTGGACAGAAGCTTTTCTTGAACACTTGCGTCCACGACTCACAGACAAGTTTCTTGTTGCTCACATCTCCTGTTGAACTCCCTGTATGATACCTCTATAATGACAAAGATGCTTTTCCAAAGGGCTTTTGCTAGCTGTGCATTTTGCTATATGTGTATTATTCAGATATAATGGAGCCACAAATCAGTGCTATCATGAAATGTGAATATCTTCTTATCATGCTAAGTAACAACCGACTCAACGGCAGTGCTCGGGAACTGAAGTGCAAATGCTTTTGCTTGCTGGGTATGTCCAAGGTCCTTTATTTTCCGCCGTTTTTCCCAGCTAGATGCATTAGAACCAACAAAAATAGCAGCAGCTGTTGCTGAGCACAGCACTTGCAAGCTGAGCTCTCCTAATCCCAACAGCTGAACTGCTGCACGAACAAAGCGGCGACTTCTCCCCCCCAGCAAAAGAGTGCAGCACGCTTTTAGTACTAAATATATTTATGTTCTTCCAGGATGAAACAGATTTCCCCATCATAATACTCTTTGCCTTACAACTTGTTTTCTTCCCAGCATTTCTTGTTATTAGGCAAGCGAGGGAATATCTTGCTCATATTTATGCCTCAAAGCCTACTGTGGTGCTCAGTATCGCAGACCTCTCCGTTAGGGTTTTGAAGGTACTTTGCACAGGTCCTTAAGGCCAGATTCAGCCACTTTCCTGACCTAAGGCTTAGAGAGAAATTGTGGTTTGCACATCCAAATTACAAGCTGCAACCTGGTGCTTCTCGCTATATCCATTCCACCTCGTGCCCAACACCACGTTAGTTTTGGGTTAGCTGCACGCTGCGTGCGAACAGGCACGGTGATTGGACTGCGTTAGACTGGAAAATAAGTCAAGACTGAAAAAAAAGACCTAAGATGGAAAGAAAAATAATGGAGTAAAAAGTAAGTCTTTAGGATATACTGTAGCCTGAAATTTTGAAGGATGAATCAAGAATTAATTACAAGTGGGCAGCAGGCTGGAAACTGTCCATGACAGTGACCTTATTTTTTTTGAAAAAAATCTAGATTCAACTGGTTGGGAAAGCACTAAACATCATATCACAATCTGAGTGCTATGGGCCTCTACAGGAAAATAAATTGCAAAATGATACTCTATGAATACACCTAAGTATCCACTAAAAAATGCACAGTCCTTAGAAAACCTCAGCTATTTAACAACTAAAGTTGCTTAATCAAATACTGTGCTAAAAACCTGTAATTCTATGTTGTGATTTGTACTGAAAATTGATATTCAATGCTTGATAGCATGCACAATTAAGTTTTTTATAAGCAAGGGAAATGTATTAAAATTTGTGTCTTTCTATAAAGCCCCAAGGTAAATATTATTTTTCAAAAATGTCTAGAAGGAAAAGGCTAAAAAGCAGTGAGGAATGTAAACTGTTTCATGCATAAAATCATTCCAATAAAAAGTAAATAGCAGAAGGGTTATACAGCTAAAATATGTGAAACCAAATGGAAAAAAATCACTGCTGTGGTTTCTTGAAAATATCGGATGGACCTAAACTCTCCAACCCCATACATGATTTGGCCCAGCTCCTGAGTTTAGCTTTGTCCACAATATAGCACCTATTTTTATGTCTTATTCCTGCCTCCAACTGGAGCTGAAGCCTCCAGCTTGACAGCTCATATCCTGATCTGGCCTCTGACAATACCTGATGGGCTACAAACAGCATCTCAGCCTTCCAAACTTTGACAACATCCTTTCCATTAACAGATAAGCCCCGAGAATATGTTTCCATCTACAAAGGATGTACTTAATTCCATTAGGAATTAAAAATCAAAGGAAAAAGAAAAAAATAGCTCTGCAGTGGTCCAGACCCATCTAACAGTATCATTAAAATTAAGCATCCTGCATATCGTTAAGAAGGGAAGTGAAAAAAAGGACCAAATCTTCATAACCAGTATTTTGCTCAGCTCAGTAGCAGTAGTTTCATCGTCAGATGAATGTGGGATTTACTCAGGTACCTGATCTTCAAATCCCTCACTTAAATCTCAATTTCTTCACCTTGATGGCACCCAAAATGCCCATTCTTTCTCAAGGAAGGAGGCCAAAGGATTCCTGACAATCGAAAATAAAAATTAAGAGATTTCAAACAGAAGACTGATCTTTCTTAATAAAAAGCTTCGTAATAGCTGGAACAAAAGGATAGCCATGCAATTGGAAATTTCCACTAATAAATATGTGAATTATGCATCTGTCAGTCTATTGGAAGACAATTACGGCGTTTTTTCCTTGCCATCTAATTAATTCACTAATGGTTTTGTTTACGAAACAGGCTAGAGGCTACAATAAATTTGATTGCACTTCATAATCTGTGGCCAGATTTCTCTTAAAACAGGAATAAAAATGAAAAATGCCATACTGTCCATTTTAAAAAGGTCTTGTATAGCCCCAGTAAAATGTGGCTGAAACTAAGGCTTCATTTTTATGTGTATGTCTTTATTAATCTCCATGTTGTAAAGGGGTTTAGCTTTTAGTGGCCACCATCAGGCCAAAAGGACTTCAAGGGGGTCTGTCTAGTATACGGCACCATAGAACACTTTCATTAATGGCTTGGATTATGAAATAAGAAGAATGTTATTAACTTTGCACCTATTAAAATCAAGCCAGAGAGGACTGGGAGCACTTTTGAGAAGAGCAAGGGAATTCAAACTAATTTTTACAAATTGAAGTGATGACTTGAAATAAAACGGACACCATTTAGTAGTGGCAAAGTGCTGCCCCTAGTTGTCCAGCTCTAACTGAGCAGAAGAAGGTCCAGGTTGGACTAACGTGCCTGGTTTGGGCATCGCTCCAAAGAGGTGAGAGCCCGCTGGAGACCAAGCAACAAGAACGATCACAGGCCTAGATAACATGAATTAGATGTAAAGCTCAGAAGAAGCACAGTTATTCTTTTAAAGAAAAGAGTTCTTCAGGTTCACGTGATAATGGTCATACCCAACCTCAAGGGTCGTATGTATTTGTATTTCAAGCCTACTACACGCTACAGCAGGGAGTAGTAGGAATAAATAGTAGGAGAAACCTTCCTGGGAACCTCCTTCCCTAAAGACTCCAGCAACAAATTAGGGAAAACTGGTCAGAAGTGGTTAGGTATATTTGACTCTGCCTGGATGACGATCTCTTTAGGTCCCTTCCAGCCCGAGGTTTAATGACCATATGGTTGAAATATGTGCTCTAAGTGCCACCGACTTCCGCAAAACTGCTGAATGTTAAAACATATGATTAAATGTTTTGTCAAGTCAGGTCTAAAAACTGAGACTGTCCTTAATCTGCCTATTGCCTGCTGCCTTCAGGATGTCCCAAGCCATGTTACCCACAGGAGCGCAGAAGGCACAGCTCCCTCCAAGCTTGCGTACGTGCAGGGACGGTGGGTAAGTCTATAGGTTTTCACTGGCCTATCTGTCCTGAGAAGTGAACAAAGATGTAGCTGAAACCAAGTCTCAATCAAGCCTATGATGGGGTGTGGAGAAAATATATTATTTTTGCAATTTTATAACAACAGGAGTGATTTAAAATCTTCTCCTTCCTCCACCTCTGAGTGACTGTTGGAAGTGATAACTGCGTAAATCAATATAAGAAAAAGGCACATGTTCAGGCGTGGACCTGATTTTCAGTCTACCTGTGCTCAGCCATCACCTACATGAACTGATTTCACAGCAATAATGACTCTAACCCTGTATGTTCAGATACTCCAATACATTTATTTCAGAGCTGTCTAAAATAATCTTGATTTAAATCCAAAATAACTGACCTGGGGCAGATGATTAGAAACACAGGATTTAAATTAAAAGGAAATTAAAGAACAAAGACAAGAGCAATAAAGTTCAGGAGAGATGATTTATGAAGGCTGAGGACTCCTGACCTACATCCCTGTCCTCTGCAAAGCAGTGCTTGGTGGGATATGAACCTGAGATGACATACTCATTCCCTGTTCCAACGTATTATTGAGGCACCTGGATCCCAACACAGAAGATGCTCAACTGACACAGTGCTGAGAAGCTGAGTTGCAAAAAATAGTGGATGCATCTGTTAATCTGGGCTATTAAAAACCAAGAATCCCACTCCTACTGTTTTCTTTCTGCCCTGCTAAGGGAGGTGTCCACCAGCTGGGCGAGACATGTCCCGGAGCAGCTTGCACCTACTTGGCAGCCCTCCGAAATGCAGGAGGGTTGTCCTAGGAATGTGGCACTGGCTGGCCCTGGGCAGACTGTGGTCTCTCCAACCCGCCTGTTTGCTTTGCAAACATCGAGGATCACACAGGTCCTGCTGTAAGTGAACAAAAGCCTTTATTTGCTCTTGTTCCAGCGGCAGAACTGGTCCCTGTCTAAAACAGCACAGCCACTACTCAGCTGGTTTCTCCCCTCGAGAGAAGCCTGGATAAAAGCTGATTACATAGTCCAGCTGCGGAGGAAGAAGGAGAACAGCATCCACAAGGACAAGGCATGTTGCAAGAGGCATCAGGTAGCCATCAAAAAACTGAGCAAATGACGTACAACACCAACGCAAATCTGTTGGAAATGTCTCTTGACATACAGAAAATAAAACTACCTAGAAAAGCAAGACAAAAAAGATATTTCCACATGTAATCTCCATAGAACTGAAAATTACTTAAATTTTAGGCTGTCTCGCCTAAAAGCCATGTACTTGTGTATGAATGCATTGAAGGGGTGACCTCTCCAAACAGGCAGCATTCACAGAGGTGTCTGGAAAAGCAGCGTATATTGATACAAACCACAGCTGGAAATTAAAATGCAGGCTAATAGAAGCGTTATTCCTTCTTGGCCAGCGAGACCCAAACTAAGCCCGAGACATTCCAGTTTCCAACCAGACACCACCAGTTGCCCTCTTGAAGGGTACGGAGATGCCCTGGGGGGGCTTGTCCACAGCGGCCAAGGTTAACCTATAAAAATCCTCTTCTTTGCAATGAACTTTATTTATTTGATCAATTTTACTCTTGGAAAACACAAAAATGTGAATGTTTTCCAGAAACAAATTTCAATGCTGCTGTGCACCAGGAGGCTACCGTAACACACGCAGGCAATAAAAGACTCAATTCCTCTGATACATTTTGCATTAGTTCATTTTTTAGCCTTAAATTATAAAACATATTTTTCATGGAGAAGATAGAAGCAAGAGGTAGCTCAGTTTTGACAAAAAGAGTATTTTCTTGCTTTAATAACAAAATTTCCCTTGGTGGTAAAGAAAAATAATAAAATCTGGAGTGTTAAGCTAAACTTTTAAGTATCTTTTATCCTTCTGTGTGTAATTCAGTATTTAAGAACTACAGAAAAAGACCTTAACCTTAACCTTAACCATTTTCCTGCTTAGGAGGGGGGCACCCACCCCTGAAGAAACCCCTATGAGGTGATGGAAACCATCAGTGGCCTTCTGCAGGCTGCTTAGGTGGCACCAGGGCTTCTTGGAGGCTTCTGAGATTTGGACATCTCCTAAGATTTCTATATTTCTATTTGACTGTGATCTGACACATTGAAGAGACAGAGCATGTCCACTCCTGCTCTTCCTCACACCTGGCCAAGTGTCACGCATCGATAAGATCTGGGTTTTGTCAACGTCTTAAAGCTTCCAAATTAACCCTGTGAGCAGCCAGAGGCAGAGGAGTGGCCCATGGCTATCAATAGCACAGTCCGATTTGTTTCCGTATCTGTGCGGTTTGAGGGTCCCACAAACAACCCCTCATGAAGACAAACTCATGCACCTTCCCAGGAATACCTTGAGGTTTTCAAAGTTTGACAGCATGCATCAAAAAAGCCTTAAAAATGAAAACAAACCTCACAAGGTCCTCTGCAAGATTCAAAACAAGCCCCAAGCTGGTGGGTCCCTCACTACAGGTCACCTCAGGCAGCAAAGCCAGCGGTGATATTAATTTAGAAGACAAATCTCCTGATCTTTATGCTGTTGTCAACAGAGGGGGAAGGGCCTTCAAAAGGGAGGTTGAGCACAACCCTAATTAAATTCCTGCACTAAAGCATCCTCCACAGCAGATGACTATAGAAGGAGAGGGCAAGGACAGCCTTCCCAGGCTACGTGTGAGATCTTGTGACTGTCTTCCAAAACAACAGTTGCTAATATCAAATAAAGAAATAAATAAAAGCCCAAACTCAAACCCCGGGAAGGGACCAGCATTCTCATGGACGTGCACTCCTCTGCACGATTTTACACACATCCAAACAAGAAAAAATCAGAAATAAATCACATGGAAGAGCGAGTCGCACTTTTAACACAGAATTTACCCACTACGTCACAAATAATCACCGAAACACTTCATTTTGCTGGTTTTCCAGTTCCCAACACTATGAGCCCGTTTGGCTCCCGCAGGGTTATGGAGTGAGGATTTCCCCAAAGTTTCGTGATGGCAGCAGTAGCTCTGTTCACTTTTCTGCCCCTAACTTACAGGAGTTCCTAACATACTCTACTGGTGTCCGGTATCGGAAGGTCCTCCGTGGTCAGCACTGTGATGTAAACTAAGCTCCCTCTTTCTATTATAAGTTTTTGTATTTCCATGATATTACAAACGGGTCACGCAACGGCTGCTGTTTCAGTCTCCTCCCGCTCAGGCTTTGTTTTAAAAAAGACTACAGAGCTCTAAATCTAAGCAGAGCAAAAAGCAAGCTCAGATTTTTCCCTTTCTCTAAAATTCCGAAAAAAATAAGTAGTTTTCTGTGAAGTGTTGCCATAATTCAGACATTGAATCTACAGCTTTTGTGATAACCAAGGAGATCTATCTCTAGACCTGAATTAGAAACTACTTAGAAGAGACATCATACCGTTACTCCAGTTTTGGCTAAATAAGATTTTATGTTGCTCTTTCAATCTTAGCACTCAACAGCCGCACAACTCTTCAGATTGTTTTTAAAAGGCAATCAATGCCATAAACGTAGGACCACTTGGAGAGAGATGTGTGCTCCTCTCTCAACCTAGTACAAACATTCTTCTTGGTTACTGCAAAGCATTTATTTGTACATTTTTATTCACTGGAAATGTAATTCAGCTTTCTTCAACCATTGGAAAATACATAATTCCATCACATAATTTTCTTCCAGTTATTCGGGTATAATAACAAAGAAAAATTAAAAAGCTCATAACACAGTACTTATTCTAGGACATCACGCAAACTTCAAAGAAGAAAAGGTTACCTACCAGCTCAACTCGTCCAAACCCTCCGACTCCAAGGGTGTCAATGATGTTGAAATCAGACAGTTTCAGGTTGGCGAAGAAGGCAGCTTCGGCTTCGTATCTGGATTTTTTTATGCGAAAAAATGGAAATTTCTTAGAGGTGCAAACATGAGTACTGCGCAATACTGTACCCGAATGGCATGAGTGTGGAACAGCCTTTACCTGCTTAATTTCCATCTTATCTCTTACAGTTTGCTTTTATTCACACTCATCGTTTTGCTGGTCCCAATTATAGCATCGCTCCGATGTGCACGTTTTCCAAGTGAGAAAAGCAAACATGCCTACAATGCAAATGTCTGGTACTGCAATTCAGCTCCAGCTACCCAGCGAACGCTACATTTTGATATTTTCTATTGATCTTCTTGCGGGTGGGGTTTTTTTGGTGTCTTTAAGGATTTTTGGAAGATAAAGTCTCTCATAGGAGCTTCTCTTATCCACAGGCTGGCAGTAGTTTCTATAAATGTTTATTGAAAGTGGCAAGATCATTAAGGTCCCTGGAGAGAAATCACAGCCAGGTTTTATGAAATCAGATCCGATAAGCTGCGGGCTGGTGTGCAAATGCCTGAAATGAATGACTTCAGTCACATATCAACATTCCTGTAAGAATATCTTCACTTCTTTTCCTCCTATAAACTCACTTGGAGTAGACGTCCCAACCCAGGGGGTCCCAAAATCCAGATGCTCTCTCTTAAGCCCACGTCCAACTGGCTCGCAACACAAGTTCACCAAGCCCTTGACTAAGGAAGCATGCAAATCGAACACATGCAAGCCTGCCAAAATAAGCTTCCCATGACTATCCTCATGAATATGATTCCTCTAAAATAGCTCCTTGTCAAGGTTTATGGTATTTTTAGAAAGGCTCAGAGGGGAAATGGATGAACAGGATCCACCCACTCAATAAAGTTTGACATTCAGCTGCCAGAGAAGTCCCCGTGCGTGTACAACCTTTGGCCGCTGGTGACACAGACTTGTATGGGAAAAGAGTGTTGACGGGATTATGGAAAGAGGCATGGAGGCTGTAAAGGGGGAGTTGGCTTGGTTTTCAGTACTTAATTTTAGCCATAATATCCTGCAATGAACAGATAGACCATAATCCATTATTTCACCTGGATGTTCCATTTGTGCATGATAACGCTAGTTTAAAGATAAAACATCATAGTGTTAGCCACAATCATATATACGTATCCACCTGTCTATCTTTTTCTATCTTTTTAACGTACCTTGTCCATCACGCCTGTCTATAATTCAATAATGGGATGGAATTGATTTACTGACTTATTCCCTTCAAACCACCTTCTTTAGTCTATTTAAAACTGCAATGACATTGGGGGAGAAAGAGCAANCTGCAATGAGATTGGGGGAGAAAGATCAAAAAAAAAAAAATTTTGAAGTTAAAAGGGAAAAATAAAAAGAGGTGTCAAGAAGGGTGAAAGGTCACATCATCAAGCCCCAAATCCAATGCAATAAAGCGCAATTTTATCTTGGGGGTGCTGTTGACAAATTACTTAAGCTTTGCTTTATTATTTATACTGTCACCAGATCCTCTCAGTGACATTGCTCCTGTGGCCACAGCAGCCTGATGCATCCGATTTTGGAAACCAATCAGTACCGAGCCTGCTTTGAACTTGGGATAACCTTGTGTGACACAGCTGCTTATCGATTGCTTTGTACTCATCATGAGGTGCATGCTAAACCTGTCACTAAAAACCTTTGCAAAAGGAAAGACGTATTTATATGTTCCCCTCNCCTTTGCAAAAGGAAAGACGTATTTATATGTTCCCCTCTAAATCACAGCAGACATGTCATTTTAGGGGTGACAGAGCAATGAGATGAGTCTAATTTTCATGATAAATGTATAGACAGCGCATGAATTACCTTTTGCGTACCTGACCAGTTAAAATATCCTTAATGATTTATAATTGCTAGGAAGATGAAATCCCAGCGTGGAAAATTACCTTTCAACAGTCAAACAACGGATGCAAAACTTCAGGTCAAGA
>VYZW01005006.1:2263-24026 GCA_013401315.1 Balaeniceps rex
AAGGGAAGGGAAGGGAAGGGAAGGGAAGGGAAGGGAAGGGAAGGGAAGGGAAGGAAAAAGGAAAGCTAGAATCGTCTGGTCAAGAGTACTGGGAATAAGGAAAAAAATCCTACAGATAACAAACTGGGACTAGCTGATTCAAGATAACAAGGCTGGAATTTAAAGCCTGGAGCAGGGAAGAATCAAGGCTGAGAGATAGACAAGCTAGAGAAGACAGATACCAGGGATCCAGCTGGGAGGAATGGAGAGAAGGATCAAGGACAGAAGTGATGGAAAATTTCTGTTAGAATTTTTTTCTGTCTCAAAACTGTTGATGTGTCAGAATGAAAACATTCTGCAGAAAACATTTTGACAGGTTTCAGACAGGCACTTGCCTCAGCCCCTGGCAGCTTGCTCACTTGCTTCCTTGATTTCTCTGTTCCTTGGCAACCCACCTGGGACCTTTCTGGAAAGCACTAAGATCCTGGCTCCTTCGCCTTGTTCCCTAGCTGGCTCCTGGCTGACTGGCTGACTGCAATTAGAAATACACAATGTCCTATGTGAGGGTAATCAGGAAAACCCAGAAGAATGTTTTTCACAGATGTTCTGGTTTGGCTTGCCATCTTCTGGGCTGTCCATTTCTTCAGGAAACACTGAACCAAGCAACCTAGAAGCCATCGGCAATGGAGGAAGGCTGCCTATTTTCCCCAAGGATGAGCTTTCTGATGAGAGAAGTACAGTGGGGTTCCCTAATAGCTCAGTGCCTAAGGGTCATTTGGTCTTCCCTCATCAAACCTGTTGACCAACAAGCATGTAGGTGTCCAATCTATCCAGGTACATACCTTACTTGCCGATTGATATCAAAATTGGCCAGGGAACTGGGAAGCTTGTCCAGGAAAATGACTGCAAATTTCTCCCCCCCTCCTTTTTTTTTCTAAATTTCTATTTTGCTATAAAGTTTACATTTTTTATTTTGTTTCCCAAATCAGAATGGAACATTTTCAAAAGTGTTAAGGTTTCTGATTGCTGGAAACTCTAGTTCTTCTATAGTTCTGTTACATGTTTATTGCTATATGGTCTCTTCCAGCATCTTAGTGGAGTATAAAATCCTTGAGTCCTGCCATTCTTTTGTTAGCTTAGATCTGTGAAACCAAACAACAAAGTGCCCTATTTTCTCTCCTGCTGGTTCACACAGAGGGTGACAGCTTCCTACTGTTATCAGTTGCCTCCCTTGCTCATTGCCAGAGGTCTGCTCAGTGACTGTGAATATTATAAACCTGCTGCTAATCCTATCATGGAACTGCAATTTTTCATGAGTTCTTTTTCTTTTTGGAAAACCTAGGAAATCAATAAAAAAAAGAAAAGAAGCATTGAGCTTGTTAATTCAGTTACTCAATAATTAAGAAATGCCAGAATTTATCTGACTGTGTAACTATACCTCATCCCCCGAAGTATATATATTATCAAATGTGTTTCTCCCAGAAACACATAGAATGAATCTATAGATCCACAAAATGAATCAAGTCCTTCAGAGAAGGCTATTGCTTGCATGGTATGAACCTGCTTAACTGGAAAACATGTGCCTGTATGATGTATCAGGGAGAGTCTTGAACACCCAGCCTGCATAGCTCACAGAAGTGCCAGGGCTATTCCTCGCCCTTCCCACTCTCCATGGCGGGGCAAACGAGAGCCATAAGACCAGACACAATACTGTGGCTTTCAGGAGGAATGACATTTCAGACCAACTCTACATTGTAGGTTAGACTACCTCTTGCTGAGGTCAGAAACCAGAACTCTAGCCTTTCTCACGCAGTAATCTGCTCTGAGTTACAGCCTATATGCAGAGCACCCTCTGGCTTCCATGCACTTAAAAAGGGCTGGTACTTTGCCTGCATAAAGCTTTACCCTGTAACTCAAAACTTGACCTTGTGTTTGTCTTTGGTAACCAGCAGATGAACAAATTGCTCACTAAAGTTCATGATTGTCATCTAGTTGCTACATCCCATGATAATAAAATAGAGTGAGGGAAGTTTCAGTTTTCACGGGGCTTCCTTTCTGTTGAAAAGATGACTCTAAATAAAGGGTTATGGTCAGTGTTTCTCTCCTCCTATGTGGGTACCAAAAACAGAGCTCAACATTTCTGAATCTTTCATGTTTGCCAGCAAATGCAGTATGTTACTATGCACAATGATAATTATTTTTTATTATTATTATTTTCCCAGATTCTGCTTGTCTCCAATGGAGGGAAGTTTATGAAAAAGACACTGATTGGGGAAGCTTATATCTGGCTTGACAAAGTGGATCTAAGGAAAAGAATAGTAAACTGGCACAAACTGTTGGTCAGCTCCACACAAACACACTGAGCAGAGCTGTCTGCTTAGGGCACAAAACCTGCAGAGTCTGCTATAAACAGCATCACTCCAAGACTATAGTTTGATATCATTGTGTTTAGCTAGTCTTTCAGAATACAAAGTAGAAAAGAGCAGTCTCTGGGCTACATAGCACACTTAAATGAGGGCTAGTACACTTGTTTTGCTGCAAAAGACAGCAAAGAAAACCCGGGCCCAGAAGTTAAAGTGAGGCTGTTTGAAACGAAGACTGATACGAGGGCTCCGTGTTGTTGGACTCTTTGTGAAGAGAGTAACTGTAAAGGAAATAATGAAGGCTGGAAGGCGGGTGGTAATGCAGAGTTCGGCTGCAGCTGGAGGTAGTGTGATGGAAAGAGCAGTCTGGTTTTCTGTGCAACCAGAAGGAGATCATTTTATGCAAAAGCACCTAGGGTGACTGACTTTCCAAATCTCACTTATCAGAAGTGCAAAACTTGTTCCTCTGCACCTTAGGATCTCTGATAATTTGCTGTAGTGAGATTATGCCACTTGACACAAACTGCAAGGTGTTTGCAAGAGTGGTAATGTTATTTTACATTACTTTTTTTCTTTCTTTCTTTTTTCCTTCAGAAACTATGCTGTGAAGAATCAGATCTGATTGTTTCATTTGTTTCTGTGTGTTAACAATTAATATAAACCACTGTCCTAGAATGTAATGGCTAAAACTATATTAATTGTCTATAATTTGGGATGTGGTTTTTAAGAGAAAGGACAGAATGTAAACTGCACTACATCAGGAAGAAAAAATGCTGTTTCGATGTCAGTGACACTGTACTTCACCCTACCCTTTGAATCAGCAGTTTTAAAAAAGTTTGGAATTGAAGAGACTTACTGGGACTAACACAATTATTTCAACTAGTCCTTCCATTTTTCAGCAACCAGTCTTATTCCGAGACTATACAGAGACGATGAATTCTAGGCTATACTGTGGGCACTTCGGAGCAGTAGACCCACCATGCTAACACCAGCCCACTCGGTGCAGGGCTCTGTATCAACACCAGTGACACACTTGAAATCTAAGGGGAAAGGATAGCAGGGTAGTTACTGCCTGGATGCTGTTGCATTAGAGAGAATTAAGAATATCCTCTTGCTGTCTCAGGTGAATGTCTGAGTATAATCCACTCAACAGCATGGCTTCTCAGTTAGAAAAGAAGTAAACAGAAAGGTAACTTGCAACATTTAAGACTGTGTCAGCACTTCCATGCTGAAAGTCCCACTTCCAGGGGCTTGAAACTGAGCAGTTAGCTCACTTTGGGAAGAAGCTACTGCCTGGGATGGCTTAGGCTGGTTGTTGTATTTTCCCTTGTGTCATTTTTGAAGAAGAAGGGAAAGCTTTTTCTCCCATTCTTAAAAGTACAGCAGTTTCTTTAAAAAACAAGAATCAATAGGGTACCCCTGTTACTCAGAAGTAATTTAATTCTTCACAGCTTCATTAAAAAGTTGTTTCCCTTGAAATATTACCTCATGACCTTTGCATATTTAAAAAGAAAATGACCAAACTTCTGCACTTCAGGCATTTATTTTTCTTGCCCAATAAGGACTTTTCACAAATGCTTTAATGTACTTCTTCTTATATTTTCTGAATATATGTAGTACACTTCCACAGGTTGTGCAAGACCAACTGAAAATATTCTTCTGGAAAATAATATATGCTTAAAAAAAAAGGAAAAATAAGGCTCAGCTTATTTAGAAGCTGGACTGACTGTGAAAAAGCTACACCATTTAATCTGGTGACACTTTCCACATACAGTTTTTGATTTATCATTGTCAGCTTAAAATAACAGTGTGGAAAAGGAATATGAGAAGAAACACGCAGAAGATATTAATGATACACACACCAAGGAAACTTCTGTTAAGTTGTTGATAACCTGCCGGTAGCCTGCTTAACTTGCAAGCAGAGCAATCTTACCAAAAGCTTATTAGCTATCTTAAAAACGAAACATCACTGACAGTGGAAGTAGGATGTGTGCTTTAATGTTCAATTTTATGCTTTCACCAGTATATGTATGCCCTACCTCTCATATATTTTAAAAACAGTCCTCTGGAGTTATTGTAAACATCCTATATGTTTTGATGTCGTGTATGTTTTTATAAGAAGATAAATACTTCAAAGAAAAAATCCCCAATCGAACCAAAAAATCCTATGTGGATATATTTGACATATGTGTTGCTCTTTTGGTGCGTTATTTTGCATTCCTGATGGCTATAGTGTGTTCTTTTTTTGAAAAAAGACCAAAAAAAAAAGAAGTCCAGTTTCAATTACTGTGTGAAGTACAAGCCATGAGGTGTGCAATTTTGTGCAAACTGCTGGTAATTTTGTTCTTGCTAAGATTTATTATAAAGACAGCAAGTCACGCTGGTAGTTGCTATGGAGATTTCCAGCAGGAACAAGCACTATCCGGCTGCCTTACTGGGAAGCCTGTAATCATCACTCTTAATTGAGAAAGCGGACAGGCATGCTTTGCTCTCACACACATACAAATGCGGCCAATATTTTTATAAAATAGTGTGTTGGGTGGTATAGCTGTGGCTGTATGGAACAGCTACCTTGGCGGGGTAATCAGCTGTCGGCAACTGGTTTAATTCAAGCATCTTTGATTCTCTGAACAACACACAAAATGTTTCTGCATGTTGAAATGGCAGTTTCGGACTCCCATCATGAAACACAAAGAGTAGAGCTTGTCAGGAATGCGGCACTGCCTTGGCCAGCTGCAGCAAGGACAGGGCTCCTGTGGTGTCACCCAGGATGGGCTAGTTACAGACCTGGGCCCACGCACTCTCTCTTTTCTGAGGCAGCATCATTCAGAGGTCAGAGGATGCTTCCAAAGTGTGCCAAGTTCCTTTTTTTGACCAAATTTCTAGGTTGTACTGGAATCACTCTATGCAACACAGATTCATGTTTGAATGCTTTTTTTTCTTTTTTTTCTTGTTTTATGAATGAAGTCAGGAAAAACTCTCTTGTGACAAAGTTTTTTAAAAAATAATCAAACAAGGACTATTAGTATTTTTTTACTTTTTTGTATATATCTCAGTATATTTTTTTCACTTTTTTCTCATTAATTTTTGTTTCTTTTATCTGGCCAAAAGTGCTTAGATGTGGCAACAGCTTTTATTATTTCTGAGTGATTGATTATTAATGAGTTCACACATTTCTATGATTGCTTTGAAGACACATATTGCAGGGAGGCAATAGCAGAGGCATCTTAACTTTTTTTATTCATAAATCTGCTGAATCAACAGAGATTGAAGCTGCTTCTTTGTTCAAGGCCTTGTGTAGTGGAAACAAGCTGAAAAATGAGCAAAAGCACAGTGTATGTGTTTACAAATGACAGGGATTTCTAATGTTATCATTATTATTATTATGCATACAATGAGCAGCAAACAGCCACTTTTTTTTTCCAGGTTAAAACTAGACATGAGAGTTTCTATGATGAATGTTGAGCTAGTTCTTTATCATTACAATTTAAAGGGATAGTATCCAGGGGCAATGAGTGCTGCTTCTTTATTATTACCCATGTTTTACATTACATGGATCCCATGTGGAAGAAACAAAAACCCAATCCAAACCAGTTGAAGTCAATAACAACCAATCTGTTGACTTAAACTGGCTTTAAATTAAGACCTAGGAAATATCTGAGTTATTTTTCTGGATACCAGGTGTTCGCATGGTTAGGCTGTGAGATACGGTAGCTGGTAACCAGCTGATATTGATTCTTACTTTGAGGATGATGATGAAGAAAAAGAAGACATCTATTATATTGTAAGCTAGTGTGTGCCCAATAGAGATTATTTAATTAGGATTTAGTTTCATGGAGATATCATAAAGATGATAATAGTATTTTTTTAAATTATTATTTGAATCATAACTGACATTATTTTTAAGTACTTTATTTTCATTGCTACAATTGTTGAATGTCCCAGATTCCATTATTTGAGTATATATCTAGATATGTACATACTTATGTGAATAACAGAGAAAATTTGCATTTGTGTGAGTGTAACTTATAAAGGTAATGAAACAGAGAGGAAATTTAGTGTAAGTATCCACCTACATTGTATTTAAACCTTAGTCCTACATGCCTTGTGAATTTTCAGTACACTTGGCATGTAGGATCGGTTGCTGTTTATGAATACATATTGCCTTTAGAAGGAAAATAGAAGGAATAAGTGAAACCGGATACTCTCTCTTTAAATCATAAGAAGCATTTTAATGTTTTCTATATGTTCTGGTTTATTATTTTGGAAAGATTAATAAGCAAATATATTGATGAACTCAAAAGTTATAATATATATAGATATCCATAACTCAAAATAGATGATTTGAGCGAAAGCTGTTTTCTTAATTTGTTACCCTGTAAATAAGTATACATTTTTGTAAAACAAACTGAGTTTAAATTATTAACTCCATCTGACATCCAAGCATGTGAATGTGTCCTTATTTGATTGTATCTTATAGATGTTCAGTGACGTGCTCAGGTGCTCAACAATGGCTGACTAGCGTGTGTGCTGTCATGCTATGGACAACGTGTACAGCATACCCAATGTTTAAAAAAACCCAAAACCACCAAAAAACCCACAAAAACACAAAAAAAAGATTAGTCCTTGGAGAAATGTAATGTTTCCACAGTGAATGTTGCATGCATAGATGGTGGTTTGTTGATATTCATTTTGGTTTGAATTTCTTTTGATTTTCATTTCGCTTCCAGATTCATCAGGAAAAAAAACACAGACTTGTTCTAAAAGTTGTAAAAACTGAAACAAAATTGGTATGAGAATTGTATAAAAATGCTTGTAAATCTGTCTCAGTTTTCACTTTATGTATAAATCCATGTCATGGTTTTGTGATTGTATACAGGATGTATCTTGAGAACTTATGCAAATTGTGCTGTATAAAGGCTGTTATCCCAGTCTGACAAATAAATATTTAAAATATCTGGTTTGGTTTCTTTTCCCTAATTAACAGGAAAATCTATTTTGCTGGTTAAATTTTCCCATTTGTTGACCACAGTGGTTTTATTGTAAAACTGTACACACTGCCCATATTCATCCGTCTTATTTCAGCATTAGCTCACCTCCCAGGGTGTCACTGATGTCCCACGTTTCATTTTGAAACAGGGAGTGATTAGTTCATCAAAACCTTCTTCGAACAAGTCAGAAGCAGAATTCACATGCAGCTTGTTGATATCTTCACACAGATTAATCTCTGGCAGCCTGTATAGACAAGAAATAAATGTGCATACAACAGCACAGTTTAGGAATGTACAGAGTTTTGTCTCCTCACTGCGAAGAAAAGATGAATTGAAAATGTGCCCTAACTCTGTACCCTTTTAAGTATCCACTCTGTACCCCTTAAGCTCCTGATGAAAGCAGAATAAGAAAGCATCTGATAAACCCTAAATGGATTTTCTGGCTCTTTCCTCCAGTAGAAAGAAGGTTTCCAGGAACAATGTCTTTTAGCCCTTATTATAAACAAGAAATCAGTTTCTGCCAGCAATAACTTTTATATTACTGAGTTGTACCTGACTTGTAGAACATCCATGAGGTTTTCCCATAGAGCTTGCATTTCTGAGCCACTTCTAAACCTGCATTTATTATATTTCTGTAGCTTCCCTCTGATACAAATAATGAAAAATTTGTGCTCCCCAAATAAGGTAAATTGATGCTTGAGTCTGGCACCTGGAGCACATAACCTGGAATGTTTTCTCTCAGTTGATGTCCTTTTCTCAAAAAATAACGTAGTGAGAAATAGACAACACCTTTGAGGATGCCTCAAGAAAAGAGGTGCCCTTTTTAACATTAACCTACTTGCTACAGCAGTGACAGAGGCTAATTTCTACTTAATGTCCATCAGGAGCCAAACTCCAGTCTTCCCAGTACCTGCCTGCATTGGGTCCAGCTGAGATGGAGTTAATTTTCCCCATAGCAGCCCTCATGGTGCTGTGCTTTGTATTGGTAGCTAGAAAGGTGTTGATAACACACCAGTGTTCTGGCTACTGCTGAGCAGTGCTCACACAGCATCAAGGCTGTCTCTCCAACATTCCCCCCTCACCTCGGGGCTGGGGTGGGCAAGATCTTGGGAGAGGACATAGCCAGGACAGCTGACCCTAACTGACCAAAGAGATATTCCATACCATATCATGTTGGCTCAGCTATAAAAGCTAGGAGAAAGGAGGAGGAAGTGTGCGGGGGGAATTTGTTACTTATGTTTGTCTCCCAGAGCAACCACTACACGTTCTGAAGCCCTGCTTCCCAGGAAGTGGCTGGATATCACCTGCTGATGGGAAGTAGAGAATAAAATCTTTTGTTTTCCTTTGCTTCTGCATGCGGCCTTTGCTTTGGTTTTTATTGAACTGCCTTTATCTTGACCTATGAGGGGTTTGTTTTGGTCTTTTTTTCCCCCATCTCATTTTCTCCCCACCTGTCCTGCTGAGGAGGGGAGTGATAGAGCAGCGTGGTGGCACCTGGTATCCAGCCAAGGTCAACCCACCACACTGCCTTAATCACAAAGATATATGTTCAGGGTACTTTGGGTACCTCTCCCTGAGGAAATTTAGTCATGGCTACAACCAACACTTCACCCCACAATCAACCCCAGTTCTCAGCATCCTCTTTATTTTGGTGAGGAAGCTCCTACCCAGTATGGTGGCCCTCTGGAAAAGGTTAGAAAGCATTTCTGAAGTGTTAAGAGCCACACAGGACAGAAAGCTGACTGGAATTAGCTGCCGTGGAAGCTGTAGGTTTATCTGAATCTAGCCCCAGGAAACTAGCTTACAGAAAGAAAATCCCAGTATGCTTACACACACACAGAGACAATGAATAAACAACATGTTTCTTTTTAAAAAATTAACAACATTTAACAAAAATGTGTGTTTACTCAGTTAAAGCACTCAGCAAAGTGCAGAGTATGCATGAAATATTTCTTCACATTGCTGTTGCGGGGTTTAAGCTAGCAGCTATACCTGGTATAGGATGTGAAACCAGGAATCGGGCAGTTCATGGAATGTTTTTAAAATATAGGCTGAAATGAAGGCTCATATCGAGAGAAGTCACTGAAAAATGTACACAGAGATTCAGCTTGGCATTCTGTCTCTGAGGACGGGTCCCTCCGTTCTCAGATACCGAAATCAAGCTCCAAACAGTCACTAAGTTCACAGTGTGAGAAGAGCCACAAGATTCCGATTGCCGCAACTGAGGGCCCGCGCTGCCCCCTTGCAGCATCGTCCAGCGCTGCAGCTGCATTTCATGGCCACTGCTGCTAGAGCTGCTTGAACAGCTAGTTGCTTCATTTTTTATTATTATTTTTTAAACCAAAATAGGTCTAACTTACTCCTATTTCTTCCAATGAAGTCACACATGAGGGACACCTGCTTCTCTATTCTGTCCTCTCTTGAGTGCACTCTCCCTCTGGGACTTTGTTCTCAGGCCCTCTCTTATAAGTTTTACAGTTTTGTCAACTCAACACATTTTGGTTTCTCTTAGATTAGTATCTCAAGCATGTCTGGACATAAGAATTTATACTTTTAAATTGTTAAAACTTCCTCCAGGAACACGGGTCTCTGGTCATATTGTCCTGAGCATGAATCCCTGTTTGCTTTGGGACATCTCCACAAGGGCTTTCTTCCTAGGGACCACTAAGGCCTTGAGGTCTAGCAGAGGTTATTGCTCCCCAGCTATGCCAACTTGCAAAAGAGTGTCCAGCCCACCAAAATTCTGTGAATTCTTTAGTCTCCTGCTTCCTTAGGGAGGCCAAACTCTCAGGGACTCTAGCAAGAACATTGCAGCAAATATCTTCAACATTATTCTTTTCATAGAATCATAGAATGCTTTGGGTTGGAAGGGACCTTTAGAGGTCATCTAGTCCAACCCCCCTGCAGTGAGCAGGGACACCTTCAACTCAATCAGGTTGCTCAGAGCCCCGTCCAACCTGACCTCGAATGTTTCCAGGGATGGGGCATCTACCACTTCTCTGGGCAACCTGTTCCAGTGTTTCACCACCCTCATGGTAAAAAATTTCTTCCTTATATCTAGTCTGAATCTACCCTCTTTTAGTTTAAAACCGTTGCCCCTTGTCTTTTCGCAACAGGCCCTGTTAAAAGGTCTGTTCCTCATCTTTCTCACAAGCCCCCTTTAAATACTGAAAGGCTGCAATAAGGTCTCCCTGGAGCCTTCTCTTCTCCAGGCTGAACAACCCTAACTTTCTCAGCCTTTCTTCACAAGAGAGGTGTTCAATCCCTCTGACCATTTTCATGGCTGTCCTCTGGACCTGCTCAAACAGGTCCGTGTCTTTCCTGTGCTAAGGACCCCAGAGCTGGACGCAGTACTCCAGAGCAGAGTAGAGGGGCAGAATCACCTCCCTTGACCTGCTGACCACGCTTCTTTTGCCACAGCCCAGGGTATAGTTGGCCTTCTGGGCTGCAAGCGCACATTGCTGGGTCATGTCCAGCTTTTCATTCACCAGTATCCGCAAGTCCTTCCCAGCAGGGCTGCTCTCAGTTCATGTCTGCCTATACATGGTAATTAGGAAACTCTTTCATCCCTTCCTTTTTCTAGGTGATTTTCCTGACACAGCTGATATAGAAAGAGCACAGTGTGTATTTTTCAGCCCTGCTTTACAAGTGTACCAAGTTCCACAAATCTCATTCTGTCAGTTAAGGGTATTTATGAATTTAAGCCACAACAATAAACAAAATAATGTAATAAAAACCAGTCACAAATTACCAGAGATCTCTCCAAATCCATCACACCAGTATATATCACTTTAAACTGGGGAAAAAAATAAGCACATAGGGATAGTTGGATGATTTATCTATACCAGTATAGTAAAAATGATATGATTGTTTGCAGACAAGGACTCAGACACTGAAGGTCCAACAGAAGAAGCGTAACTTCTATTTTGGACAGGCTGGTCATTTTACTGTGGTTACCATTTTAGAATGGCTACTACTTTGGCTTTTCCAAAGGATCTGGTATTGCTTGGTCCTACAGCATCCCACTTATTATATCGGGTTTTTAGATGATATAATATCAGATAAGATTTTAAACACAGATGAAATTACAAAATAAAACTTTTTTCAGCACAGACCGGTAAATCTCAGAAAGTTCTTGGTATCAGCAATTCAGCATCCACAGCTATGATAAAGATGGAAGGCACTGCCAGCAAATTGGGGTCGGGGGTCAATATACTGGTTGGTAGTTTTCTTGCTGTTTAGAGCAGCCTTGACAGTCAGGAGAAATGGGCTGATGGGAAACTCATGAAGTTCAAAAAGGCAGATGTGAAGTCCTGCATCTGTGATGAAATAACCCCATGCAGCAGGCTGGGGCCAACTGAATGAAGTTTGGCTTTGCAGAAGAGGACTTAAGGGTCCTGATGGACAACAAGTTGAACATGAGTCAGCTGCATGTCCTTATTATAAAGAACACCAACCACATACTAGGGTGTATTATCACGAATGTAGCCCGCAGGTCAAAAAGTATTATTTCTCTCTGTTTGGCACTAGCAAGAATTGACAGTATTGTGTACAGATTTAGGCTTTGCAGCAGTAGAAAGACATTGATGTGCAAGGCCAGTGGATCCCTACCAACACAATCAGGAGGCTGGCACATATGAAGTATGAGGAGAGGCTTGAGACAGTTTGATTTATTTGGCTTGGGGAAGATAAGGTTAAGGGGAGCTGTCTATAGATGCTTTACCGGAGGGTACGAAGAAGATAGAACTAGACTCTTTGAGGTGTGCAATGATAGGACAAGAGTCAACAGACACAAGTTACAACATGAGAAATTCTGCTTATATATTCGGAAAAAAAATCACAGTGGGAGTAATCAAACACTGGAACAGGCTGCCCACAGAGTTTGTGGAATCTCAGTCCTTTGAAGTATTTAAAACATCTGGACAAGTCCCTGAGCAACCTGATACATCTGGACTTATTTTGAGCAGGGGTGGGGAATTTGACTAGATGACCTGTCATTGTCTCTTCCAAACTAAACTACTGTGTATGACTCTAGAGTTAATGTAACAGCAACAAATTACAACCTTGCATTATCACATCATTTTTTAAATACTCAAAGAGAAGGACAGTGCCTCTGTGATGGGTTGGGTGGTGGAACTGTTATTCTACATAATCCTGCTCCTACTGGGAACTTTGCCTCTGATGTCTGGCTTCTAAGTGACCCAGCTTCAACAGGATTATTAATGCAAAAATGTTTGAACAAGAAGGATGCTAGAATGGTGGTTAAGCAGGTCCTCTGTGAACTACTGTACAGTCAAATGTAGTCTTAAACACTGCTGCCTTATTTCCCTGGGTATTTAGTCCATTTCTTTTTTGAGACCTGAAGTCAAAATAAAACCTCTCCTTAGACTAGTCTTCTCACCATATTCTTGGTGCCAGGAATAGCTATATGACACACAGAGTCCTCCTAATCAGTAGGGAACAGGAGACTTTCAGAAATAAGGTTTCATTTTAGAGTTATTTTAGTTGTTGAAATATTTGACCTTCATATACAAAGGCCGTAATTTTCATTTTTTTCCAAACTAATTCACTTTCCTGTGTGCCAGGATAGGGTCAGGCTGCAGTGCAGGACTTTAGAGGGGAAAAGGCACAGAGATCCAAGTTGCTGCACAGAGCTACAACTTCTCTCCTGCTTCAGGAACCTCTGAGCCAAAAAGAAACAGCCAGTAGGATAATCAGCTACAAATGAGATGCAAAAGTCAAGTAGACAAAAAAGAGCTGCAGTATTGAGGTGAAAGTGGAATGGGACTAGTCTGGGGCCTAAAACCCCTATAGTCCTCTTTTTATGAGAGAACGTACAATATTTAGGCAATGACACAATAGCATAGCTATTGGAAGGGTGTTCAGTTCTCCAGATTTTTCTAAAAGCGGTCTGTTCACTGGGTTATGATTCTACCTGCTCTTATTCATAGAAAGTCCTTGATTAATTTATTTCTAATTAATAATTGGAAATATTATAGTTCATTATTAAATTAATTTCTGAGTTTATTGCATGTGCGTATGCTTAAGAACAAAAAAGAGTAGTGGTTTTGTTTAATAATTTTGGTCGCCAATTCATCATACCAACAAGAAAAATTCTATTAACTTGAGGATTTAAGGGATTCACAGAGGATTTTGAACAAACATTCCCTGTTAATCCTACAAGTAGGAGCTATAATAACTCCGACATCTCCCACTCAGCATCAGAAAATGACAGAGTACTGTTAATACACAAAGATTTAAAATCCTGCTCCAAATACCAATTAAACCCTAATTATTGTCTATGAAGAACAGCTGAAAGGAATGCAATAAATACAAAACAGGAAAGAATAAGATAACTTCCAAGAGGTGTATTTAAAACTCTTTAAAAACAAATATTGTGGAGATAAAGGTGTTAGAGAATGGAGATTGGATGTGTGTACTCAATCTCTATTTCCGTATCTAACTCAAAATTAATTTTCCATGACTGGCATTTCAAAATATAGAGGAATCAAAATTTGATACTTTCAGATTTTTTATGCTCATGAAACAGGCCATTTGAAAGCAAGCCCTGATAATGTGAAGAAATGTCTGCATCCTAGTGAGAATACAAGAGAATTGCTGATTTTTCAGCCAGTTGCATTTCAAGACTTACCAAGAACAATAAAGATGTTGATAAACACTTCAAGTTTTTTCATCCATGCAATGTACAGAAACTAGGGAAGTGCTATTCCTTTTCTCTCAGAGGTGGAGGAGCTGAGGCACAAGAAAGCTACAAGCCTCTTTCAAAAGGTCTCCAAGTTACCGTGACCTTCTCATCTTCCCTTTGTAAATGATAAGCCTTACTTGGTCCCTTCCTCTAAGAGGAAATGAAATAAAAGAAAATCTCATTTCAACGCTGTGTTCTGAAAATCATATTAATAAAACCTGGAATAATTTTTTGTGTCTAAAGAGAGGAAGTCAGAAGGAAACTCTGACTAAAGAGCAGTAAACATTCATGCTGACAGCAAGTGCCTGGAGCTTGAATGCTGTCTTTGAAGCAGATTTGGGCTGAACACGTTTGGTTAACTGCTCAGAGCCGCTTGCAGTCTCTTCTCTAATTGACTATGGTAATAACAGGCTCATTTTCATCACTGGCTTTGAGAATTCAGAGGAACTTTTATAACCTGGGGCCACTTCATTCTTGCTTCTTCCTAGGAATTCAGAAGATGGAATTAAAAAAAAATAAAAGTCAGCTACTTGAAAGCTAAGACTCAGTTTGTTAGGACTATATTCTGTTGTCAATCTCATCTAGCATGACTTCAGGGCACAGTAGAATTTAGTATTATTTTTCTTCCTTTCATTATTGTTTTATAGGTAGAGGGAGGCAGGCATGCAAACTTTTCAACAGCTTTCCTACCAGAGTTCACTTGATGTTGTCTTTGTTCAGTTAATATTGGTGGTTTCTGCACTGTTGCTGCACAGAGAGATTTTTCTTTCTAGTTCTGGTGTATATCACACAGAAGGGAACTCCTCACCTAGTTCACTCCTTGTCTCCTACTGGCATACGATGATGGTTCCTCACCTCTTTAGCTTAGGTTAACTCTATATTCAAGCACAGAAGAACAACGCAGCCTTAGAGGTCTGCATTGTAGGCATTTAAATTTAGGTAAAATAAATCCCACTTTGGAAGTCTTAACTATCATCACAAAATTGCAAGCCAAGGGAACACTGCAATTTTAGGAGCAGCAATAATGCCTGGTAAGCAGACAAGAGTGATGTGGTTTAATGAAAATAAATCCTGTGCATAGTCTGAAATCCTTTGTTCATGACAGACAGACTAATTGATACTATATGATACGTATGAAGTTGCTTTAAGAAAAGACTCCAGAGCTCCAGACTGTGTGTAACACCACTCACACACAAGGGATTCATCTGAGCTACTCAGGGCATTGGGGTAACATCTAAAGCTACTTGAAATTAATCTCTTTTTTGTTGTCTTACTGAAAGGCCAGGCTCTCTCTGATAAGCAACTGTTTGTGCTTTCAATTATATTTAGGATATTTCAAATCACATAGTGTAGTAAAGAGACAGAAAACATGCACAGCACGCACTCTAAAAGCTCAGAAACACAAAACCAAATAAACAGCTGTGGTGGGTTGACCCTGGCTGGACACCAAGTTCCCACCAAAGCCACCCTATCACTCCCCTCCTCAGCTGGACAGGGGAGAGAAAATATAACAAAAAAGCTCGTGGGTCGAGATAAGGACAGGGAGAGATCACTCAGCAATTACCGTCACGGGCAAAACAGACTCGACTTGGGGAAATCAGTTTCATTTATTACCAGTCAAATCAGAGTAAGAAAATGAGAAATAAAAAATAAATCTTAAAACACCTTTCCCTCACCCCTCCCTTATTCCCGGGCTCAACTTCATTCTCAATTTTCTCTACCTCCTTGCCCCGAGCGGTGCACAGGGATGGGAAATGGGGGTTGCGGTCAGTTCATCACACATTGTCTCTCCTGCTCCTTCCTCCTCAGGGGAAGGACTCCTCACACTCTTCTCCTGATCCAGCGTGGGGTCCCTCCCACATGAGACAGTCCTCCGCGAACTTCTCCAACGTGGGTCCTTCCCATGTGCTTCAGTTCTTCACAAACTGCTCCAGCGTGGGTCCCCCACGGGGTCACAAGTCCTGCCAGCAAACCTGCTCCAGCGTGGGCTCCTCTATCTCCATGGGGTCACAAGTCCTGCCAGGAGCCTGCTCTGGTGCATGCTTCCCACAGGCTCACAGCCTCCTTTGGGCATCCACTTGCTCTGGCATGGGGTCCTCCACAGGCTGCAGGTGGATATCTGCTCCACCGTGGGCATCCATGGGCTGCAGGGGGACAGCCTGCCTCACCATGGTCTTCACCAGGGGCTGCAGGGGAATGTCTGCTCTGGTGCCTGGAGCACCTCCTCCCCCTCCTTCTTCACTGACCTTGGTGTCTGCAGAGTTGTTCTTCTCACATATTCTCACTCCTCTCTCCGGCTGCAGTTGTGCAGGTTTTTTTCCCCTCTTCTAAAATATGTTATCCCAGAGATGCTGCCACTGTCACTGATGGGCTCGGCCTTGGCCAGTGGTGGGTCCGTCTTGGAGCCAGCTGGCATTGGCTCTGTCGGACATAGGGGAAGCTTCTAGCAGCTTCTCACAGAAGCTACCCCTGTAGCCCTGTAGCCCCCCCCACTACCAAAACCTTGCCACTCAAACCCAATACAACAGCCAATTTCTTTAAACAATTTCATTTTTCAAATACAGTTTTAAAAAAAATATTTTTAAATGATTGAATACTGACAATCCTGGAATCGGTATTCCCAGGATGAAATACATTGCAGAATTACTAAGAATTTTTCTAAAGAGTAGGCAGTGCATGCATGCCAAGGAAATGTGGCTTAAATCCCTGGAAGAGCAGTGTCTGGTGATATGCAGCACAGCAACATTTATGTACACATTTACATGAGAATATAACAGTAAGTCTGCGCTTTCTTAATGGTGTACTAGGAAAAAAAAAATTAGCCTGACTGCATCAAAAGCTTATCAAAATCAGTAAAAAGGCTTCAAAATTACATAAGACAAGTTTTTCTTGAGTGAAACCTTGAGTTTGGAGTAAGAGCTCTTTTCTCATTCCTGCCATGATGCTTATTAAGATCTTTAAGTTCAACATGCTTTTACAGACCATGTTGTTCTGATGCCATGAGGCTTCTCAAAAGTATCAGTGAGGGTGAAATTAGGTTTATCATTATCGTTAACCTTAGTTTCTACATCTTGGTATGATCAACACAATGAGTAAATGTTTGAGGGAACAGTAAAACAATGTGCCTACTTAGAAACTCCAAAGGGCAATATTAATCATTATAATAAGCTCTCAAAGGCAAGGTTTAATGATACAATATCATCAGTTAAATAATGAAGTACTTGTTAATATATAGGTCAACAAAAGAGCCAAGAGAAACAGAAAAAAATATTTTATTGTAGTGTTAATGAAGAAGCAATGCAAAAATATTATGAAGTTTGATGCCTGTGGGAAAAATGTTTCTTTGTAGCACTGAGTTACCTTGAAAAACTTTTACAGGCCAATCTTTTTGCGTGTTCCAAATAGAAGAAATAAAGACTCTCTGTAAGACATGTTCCATATATATTTTTTTTAAAAAAAGTAATTAACTTTTGGGAAAAGAGCATCAAGAACTGAAAGATTGAAACTGATGCTTTCAGTTCAACATATTTAATAACACTGAAGGATGCTAATGCAGCAAGTGAAAATAATTCACCAGTATTGCTGATTTTTTCCGAAGCTCTTAAAAACACTCCTGCTATAGCAACACCAAGCAGCAGCAGTTCTGGCAGTGCCACCTGACTTCTTTTAAGATGTGGTGCATCCAAGTTTGCTCTGATTCAGCACTGCGCCATCAGTCACCTTACTGTGTGGGGAGGCTGGAGCAGAAAACTCACACACACATGCCCACACACCTGCTTAACATTCTGATATACTTAACCTAGTTACATAGTAAAAGATAACATGCGATGACTGCTGAGTTGCAGCAGCAAAGTGTGGCGAATGGCAAATAAAAGAGCAGCATTCTTTCTCTACCAGAGGAGGTGGAGGACCTGCTGCAGATGCCCAGCGACACTGCCCAGGTACAGTATCCTTACCCAGGGTAGAGGGGCTGGAGCGATCCTGCTCTCGTCTGCCCTCTGCCCCTGCTCCTGCAGGGGCTGTGATTGCCCTTTTTACCTTCTTGTTATCTTCTTTGTGGTCTCATGCTATACGGGGTGTTTTGCATGTGATGAGTACATGTTCCTTGTCTCTGCCATGCCCGAGCCAGGTTCTGCCCAGCTCTCAGGGCAGCAGTACAGCAGATGAGATTTGTATTCATGCCCTTAGGACCCCTGATGTCATACTATGCTTATACTCTTGAGGCCTCTGCTTATAGACAGGAAAAAAAGACAGTACCGGTGACCCATTTGCCTTGGAATTAAATCTAGTCAGTAATTAGAAGTCTCTCATGGATTCAGGCCATTTTCAAATTACACAAAAATTTAATCTTTATTTTAATGGCTGTGATACACTTTATGTCTACAAGCGTACAACAGAGAAGCCTAGAGCCCAGTCAAGTTCTGTATGGATAAATATGAAGACCTATAAAATAAAAATTATTTAAAAACCTAAAAAAAAAAAAGTTGTGTCTTTTTTCAATTAAAAAAAACTATTACTTTTTCTTAGCACTGTAGCTCTGTATTATCAAAGAACAGTTAATATATTTCAAAGATTCAGGCACTAAATTCCAGGCTGGAGGGAGGCACTTTATCTTTCTCAAGAGTAGAAGTTAAAAACCTTTTGCTGGACTTAGACACCTACAGTGGATTGAGAAAGATAGAGGAACTGCTATTATTGGGCATACAACAACAACAACTAGGCACTCATCTGAAATGTGAATGGTCATGGTTCGTATTCCTCTTTTCTACCACTTTCTCGTCAAGGTCTGGAAAACAGGTTTTCCTTTTTTACTAACTTCAGCACGCCCCCACCCTAGCAGCCCTAGCAGCCCAGACAGACCTCCTGCCAGGGCAAGTGTGCACCCAGGGTCCTCACATATGGCTTGAACAAGAAATCACTGGTTTTGAATATCTTTCCTGGAGCTGGGGTGAGCTCAGGCTGCACAGAAATCACTGATATGAGTCTGAGAAGATTCTCTACGCTCCTAAAGCAAAAATTTGCTGAAACCTGGCTTGCCAGACCAGTCTTTCACAGTTATTGCTATTTAAATTATTACTTTTTAAAGCTTAAGGAGAAGCTATGGCATTCACAACATTGCTCGGAATCCAGAGTGGTATTGAAACTAATCTTCTTAAAAGTTTATTTTGTTAGAACCAAAAGTTAACCCTGACTTAAAAAATTCATGTTGTAGATTAATTAAGCTTTAACAAAAAAGAGACAGAGAACAAAAAGAGAACAAGTGCTCATTAAACACACCACTCTCAGTCCACTCCAACTGACCTGATGTTTTAGGAATTATTAGTCACCCAGAAAGGCGCTTGGAAAAATGATAAGCTGGAGCCTGTATCGGTATTACAGTTTTATTTGTGTGTATTCACACTGTTAAGTGGTTACCCTTGCAAGGAATCAGATGCAGATTCCCCCCAGTGTGGGTTTTTCAAAAATACTTCAATAATTTACAAGCATAGACTTACGAAGAATATATTTTTCACATGTTTATAGATGAGAGTAAAAGTGAGTGAGAGAATGGAAACACCAGGTTTTGCGCAGTAGTTGCTGATTTCATTCTGTGTTAACCAGAACAGTAACAATACCAATTTAAAGCAGCTATTTTTATCTGTAGAAAGACATGAATTATTACCAAGACACCCTGGTGTTCTGAATTCTAATATTACTTTTTAATGTTAGTCTTGGATTTGTGATACATTTTCAGTATCAGATGCATTTCAGCCAGTCTTTGAAAGCCTTGATTCAAACTTCAAAAGAATATGAAGAACTCTGACTAGGCAACAGCGCAGAGATATGAGAATAAGGAATAAATGAGTAAGTAAGAAAAACCCAGGGACTACATAAATGTGGAGCACTCCCCACAAACACACGCTGTCATTTTTATTTAGAAGACATCAGTTGAAGATGAAGACAATATGACTGCATCTTATGGTGATACAAATATGGTGATAAAGTTAGAAAAAAAAGAAGTTTTTCTAAAATGATAAACTAAAAATAAAGGTTAGTGACCATTTTCTGGAAAATTGCTTTATGCAGACACTTCTATTAATTTCCACATATTTTAAATGTTATTAACAGTGATGTAACTACCTAGAAGAACCCAGTTAAATAATTTTTATGTGTTATTTAGAATAAAGACCGGTTGTAAGCTGCAATTCTTACATCTTTTATTAGGATTTGTAAAACTCAGAAGTTTAAGCTTCACATCGGAATTTTTTTTTTCTGACATTCAAAGGCTGTTGATTTTAAAGCAAGCAGCAGATGGCAGCAGCAACAGCAGCATTGCCCTCAGGTTTACTCATCAGGCATTTAGGCTAGATGATAGCAAGTTTTGTAACTTCCAGTAGACTTCAGGGGAAGAAGCTGCCCTACCTAATGAGTCTGGACCTTAGTTCTAAGGAAAAATTTAAACAGGAATGTAAAATTGTGGTTTTGCCTGAATAAACTGTTATGTGGAAACACGTCTTTACAAATATTCTCTTAGCCTCATCAGTGCTGAGGAAGTCTTGGCTTTAGAAAGCAGCTAAGTCTGTGAGTTGATCTAACCCTCTAAAAATTCAAAATGTGTTTTTCATTAAAAATGAGCAGGAAATTCTTTAGGCCAAGAATTTTGAGGCATGGATTTAACATAAATAAAATGGAATCAATACACAAATTTCTTGACCCCAGTGATGGTGTGACAACATTTCAGACTCATGGGGTGTGCAGGGGTCTCCTTTAGAAGTCCCAGGCTGTGCAGCTGAAACTAATGATGCAAAAACTAACCATGAGTCCTGCTGAACTGCCACTGAGAATTTTTTTTTAAATTAAGCATTTGCATGCAAAGTGTCACTTTTGGCAGGCTAGCAAGAGGCTTTAAAAAATCACAGGAAAAATGTGCCTTTTAAAAATTAACATTACAACAGTAACTACTTACTAGTGGTCTCATAGTCATACACGCTTTTGCAAGTCAAATGAAAAAGAATTTTTAATAATTTTTATTATGATACCTGAATGTAAGTATCTTAAGGAATGGTCTGAGGACTTCTCTGCTAGAACAGGATGCTCTTTGACCTGAGGGTTTACCAGAAGAGAGTGAATAGCTGGTGTGTGCAGTAAGATGCTATTGCTTGTTCAGAGTAGGGTCAGAGGAATTCTGCCAGAATGGACCTCAGGAGGTCATGTCTGGTGTGTTTTGATGTCTCTGTTGAGCCTGAAGCATGAATCAAAGCACTAAGTATCACGGGAAAATTTATGACATCCTGTTCATGTGTTGACACACACTTCTAATCTTAAAACTGACTTTCTGTACCTAGTCATCCACTGTCAGATGTGGATTTGACTCTCCCATGCTGTTATGAAGGTAGGAGAGAAGACTTGATAGGGAAGCAAAGGTGAAAATTGTCCGTCCCTTTTCACAGTGAAGTTCCATCATAACACTGTACACACTGCAAGTAAAAGGATGCAGCTTTCTGTACACATACCAAAGTACAACTGCTTTCTGAGTCTCTTCAAAAATTCATTACTGTTTCTGTTTCTGTTTTAATTTTTCTTTTGGTAAAAACCTGCAAACAGTATGGACCTGCCCCCCGATTAATGTGTCACAAGCAGCTGGAAATTCTGGTAATTGAAATGAGTTGGAGATGGAAAGTTCAGAGGAAGCACCTAGACATCTAGAACCACCCCGACGTCTGCTGGAAAAGTAACACGGCAAT
>VYZW01005007.1:0-33166 GCA_013401315.1 Balaeniceps rex
GCATCATGGTGCAGATGGATTTATTCATATCACCTTGTGTTGTCGCACGGGGTTGCTTAGCTTTTTTCTTTTCTGTAGCAGTGGTACTGGGATGGATCATGAAGAATGGAAATCTGTATGGCAACCAAAAAATAAGCTCTATCACAATTACAGAGTAGACAGAAACCAGAGCAAAGGGTACAATACACTTCTGATTTATTAAATACTTTTTTAGATGGAAAGAGAGAGGGGTTTTAATAGAGGAAGAAAGATGTATTTATATCAGAAAGGAGAGAGAATATATGCTATCACAGCAAAGGTGTCTCTTTTTCCCACTATATGTGGTTAAAGTGATAAAAGAACTAGAAAAACCCCTTGTAGAACCTGAGTTTTCTTCAGTATACATTCAGCTCATGTGCCAGAACTGATTCAGTGTAAAACAACCCACCCAAAACCACCAAACAAAACCCAACAATAAAAACCACTCCAGATTTGCAAATTTCCCAAAGCTTTGTCTCCGCTTGCAGTCTGAAGAGGGATGAGAATGGTGATGGAAACTGCTTTGCACTATTTGTTCTTCTCTCTATCTTTTGAGAGATAAAAAGGATACATAGGGATAATTAGGTGGGATTCAGAAATCTGTACTTTTTCTGTAGTATTAGTATAAAATAATTTGTGGCCAAGTTTATGCAAGTTTAACTTCAGTGCGCAAGACTTTCATTTTTATGTTTATGTTCCCACACACTAAAGAAAAATAACTGCTGTTGTTGGTTAGCTCATCTTAAAATTTGAGTGAATTTGTCTTTCAGTACATAAATGAACAGCAGTTATATTTTCTGCAAAAAGTTTTGACTGACAGGTTGTGTTTGGTGTTTTTTTTAACAGGTAAAGGAATTCCAGCTCTGTGTGTGTGTAGGAATGGTTTTGAAAAAATATGTCATACCCTATAGTATGACTAATATCTAAGAATCACTCCATTTGCAATAGATTTCAAATATTTTAAAAATATCATTAAAACAAGATGTAAATTCTTATATCAGTTTTAGAAAATGTAGCCATAGGAGGTTTTGTTGCTTTGAGCTCCCTACTCAGTAATACTTTGAGCTGTGAGTACTTTAAGGCAGAAGTGGCTCTGAAGCAAGCCTGATGACCTTTTTCAATTTTGTATGCTGTCAAGACTCTTCTAAGAAGCAAAGAGATAGAACTCCTTGAATTGGATTTCCTTCTTCGATTCAGAGTTGAACAGACTTACAAGAGTCCTGTTGGCTTCTTAACTACTCAGTCATGGAGTGCTATTAGGGTAGGTTGGGAAAATTGCTTTTCAGTTCTAAATTTTTTCTGATGTTATTTCTGGAGGCATGCTACAACCAGACAATTTCAGATAAAGTCATACATTCCACCATAATTTTTAGTAGAACCAGTGATGCTTTCAAAGAGGAGTTGTCTTTGCTTTTTGAGTGTATTTTTCCTTAGACATCACGTACTATGCTTTGTGAGGAAATTATTTTACCATAATTTGTCCAGTGCCCTAGAAATATAATTTTGATCTTCATACCACTCCTTACTATAGTAAATGTCCCATACAAGGTTTGCAGTTTGTCATACCTTGATTTTAAGAGTAAGGAAACAGTATGGCAATACTGACCAAAGTAAACTCTTATAAATAATATTATCCATATATATANTCCTGAGTCCCTTGTAATTGGTTAAGTTATGGTTTTTTACATACCCAAAAGTATCAGTGTTTGTCTTCCCATTTCAGTCTTCACGCAGAAGGTACATCATCTATATTTATGTCTTTGGCGTGTTTCCAGGCTATGGCAGTGATGGATGTGTTCAGGGGGTTAGATAAAGATGTTGAAGGATCCACCAAGAGGTAGAAGAAGTGGGTAGACTCAGAATGTCCAGAAAAAGAAAAGCTCCCCCAGGAATGGACAAACAAAACCTCTCTTCAGAAACTGTTCATACTGAGGGCACTCCGTCTGGACAGAATGACATACGCTCTTAGGTATGAAATCTGAGGGTACGTCTTTTGGGGCAAATGTGTGTCAGGGTGGCTTGTATGTGTCAGCATGGAGAAAATTCAGATCTTAAGAGGCAGGCAAATAACTTATAAACTCAGTAATCAACCAGAATTTGAAATCAATGACTGTGGCCCTTCCCAGCCTGTTCTGCTGGTGAAGAGTTTATGAAGAGGTAGTGTGGTGAGACATGAGTCACGGCACATTTGGAGAGCTATGTTTGTGATTTCTTTCAGATTGCCTATAGGTACCTTGAGGAGAGTGCTCACTAATAAATGGAAATATAGTAAGCTATGCTGTTAAGACCTAAAAGTGTATTTCTCAGTGTTCTCATTATGGTATTAGGGCTGGTAGCTAACCCCACGGGATGACAATTTTTCAGGTCTCCCTTCTTTAACATTCTGTGATACCAAGAAAGATTCAGTTGTGGATATTTACTGGTCTTCTCCCAGCTGTTTTCTGGTTGTACTGTTTCAATCATTTGATCCCAAGTGATGGTCTCATGGACCTGATCCTCCACACCTCACCATCACAGCTTTTACCCATTTACATGCCTTATGAGAATGCAACTTTTGTGTTCTGGGTATTTATTCTGCCCAGCTGCCCTGGCTTTACGTGACAGTATTGCCTGCATATAATGACCTCTTGGATTCAGTTATTGAAGAGGTCCTTTTCATTCAAAAGTTGCTGTTTTCTGTCACGTGGCCCCTACCCCACAGAGAAATGGGAATGATGATTTTCTGCCTCCTCTTCTTGCCTTCAGTTCCCTTCCCTGACAATTTCTTTGATGAAGCGGCTGTTAGACCATTGCTATCAGCCACTCAAGTCTGAGAATGGTGCAGGTTTGAAGCCTGTAACAGGGAACGTTTTTGGTGTTTAGTGCATGTTTTTTCATATGTATAGGAACTTTGTGGAGGAAAAGCTTGGCTCAAGATATGTGGAAAGCACAAGGATGGACTTAGCAAAATCCTATGAAGAGAGCAGTCCAGCCACTCCTGTGTTTTCCATTCTGTCTCCAGGAGTAGACCCACTTGAAGATATTGAGACACTAGGTAAGCTTCTTGTTTGCTTCTGGTGCAAGGATCACTCAGCTGTGCTCCCACTAAAGAAAGAAAAATTGAGCTCGAAAATGAAATGGAGCATGCAGGGCTATAAATGTAGATAAATCGATAGACAGTTATACGCTTCTGCGTATGTGCCTGTACACACGTATGTGTATGGGTGTATTTTTACTACACAGAACAAAGCATTCTGGAATCATCTGTCACTACAATGGAGTATACATTACTACAGGAAAGTTGGGCGAGGTTTATTTTCAGCAGAAGATTCAAGTTCTAAAGTTTCTTCCACCCCCACCGTATTCATGGTAAATGGGGTGGATGAAAACTGTAAGGCCATAAGCACTACAGTACGAAGAAATTTTTAGACCGAGCATTCCTCTGCTTGGCATAATGCAGGTTTCCTTTGTACTGTTTTCTACCTTTTGACTAGATGAGGGCCAGAGGGCAATTTTCTCCATGCTCATGTAATCTTGTGCACCCTGTGACTAAATAATGGTCATTATACAAACTATATTCAATTGTATAGGGCTCTGTGGCTTTATACTTAGGATTACTATTCCCCACAGACAATAGTGAGAATACCAGGTTAATACAGCTGTGACCTCACTGTGCTCAATTTAAACTCAGGCCTCACAAGGTGAGAGGCTTGTGCATTTACCCACTGAACCAATCAGTTAAAAAACTGATGTGATATCTACCACATGTTGCTCCCTTTTTCATAAGGGAATTGCTCTGTACCCCCTGTAAGAGTTTCTAAAGCTCAGTAACAATGCCGAGCATCTATCAAAATGTCAAAAGGTTCATTATCTTAAAACCAAGGGAACAGATTTCTGCAGGCTTTTTCTAATACCAGCAATAAGGCCACTGTTGAGAGCTCGCAATTTTGCTTGTTGAAATTGTAAGGGTTTAGTGAAGTGCTTCAGAAGAAGTAATATGCATTGCACAAGTGATAGTGAAATTAATGGGGGCATTATCATTCTTTTTCCTTTCTGCTCTGCTAATTTTCCTATCTCCTCCCCCCCGTCACTCACCCTTCCCCAATTATTTCTTTTACAGGCAAAAAGCTTGGGTTCACTATAGACTCTGGAAGATTTCATAACATCTCTTTAGGACAAGGGCAGGAGATGGTTGCAGAGGAGGCACTCAAGAAGGCTGCCAGACATGGCCATTGGGTTCTTCTCCAAGTGAGTGCCAAGCAACCCCTCTGGTGGGGACTGTTTCCTCATTTGGAGGGATATTCCCAGAATACAAACAAAATATGTGGTAGATTACAGGAAAAGTTTTAAACAGCTAATAATCTTGTTCCTTTTTGCTTTTGCATTTGATTGTAACAGGATAAACATCATCTTAATAGAGTGTATGCCATGTTTTTATGAACACTGTCCTCACCCAGCCCAGGAGGAACAGGAGACATAAAACAGAAAGCCTCTGGTGGGTAGGTAGGACTGCCCTCAGGCATACACTTCCCCCACGTAATTAAGAGCTGCTGTTCTGTTTAGTGGGCCATAATGGAGACTTTAATAAAACAGGTCTGACTCCCCTTTGGGAAGCTGTATAATCAGCCCTGAGTGCTGCTCTTCCGAGATAGCAGCTGCAGGTTTGGCCAGCATTGCATGGACTGAGAACCCGCTCTGCAGCGGACAAAGAGATCTGTGCAATACCCTGGCGAGCTGCAGTTCCCGGCGCAATGATGGAGTGGACAGGAACACCACGATTGTTAATGCTACTGAAAGAAGGTGCTTCCCTCCCATTTTATGCTAAATAGCCAATGGATATTTGTAACAGTCCCTTGTCCTGAAGCCAAATAAGAAATGCATGTTCCAGGCCTTGATATTAAGGAGGTCATGGGGAGCAGACGATTCCCTCTTCTTCTGGTTTTAACCTCGTCGACATATGCATTTGGCTGTCAACCAGGTTGCCTGCAACAACTGAAGAGATGGGCTAGACTTGGTGTTGTCTGCCCGCTGAAATAAAATCACCATGGGATTAGTGAGGGGCCTTGGTGTGCTAGGCACTGTGCAAACACGCACAAACTGACCCTTTCGTAGACACTGAAACAGGAAGAATTCTTTAACCAGGTTTCGCGCGAGTAAGCTAGTCGCACTAGTCTGAAAATAACCCTGCTTTTCTGCTAGTGAGTATAGAAATGGTGTTGTGAAAGAAGGAGCAAAGCTGGTTTTCAGGGGAATTTTGGTGTTCTGAGTTGCTCTGAGGACAGGGCGAGAAAAACGGAAGATCAGCAGTGTTGTGTGTCTGAAGCCACAGGGATAAATGGGCAATATCTGAGAGGCTTCTGGTGTTACAGACATGCTCCATTTTCCAGCCTGTTATGCCTGGCTTCTGAGGGAGGAGGGAGGTGACAATTTTGCTGTGAAGATTTTTGATAATGAAGGGTTGGGGAAAGTCTGAAAGGAGACTAAATAAGGATTTTGGACCAAATCTGAAATGATGCTAAGCCAGCTAGAGCTAGTGGGATTTGGATGTACTCAGTGCTTCTCAAGCTTCAGTCTTCTGAGGTTTGGCCCAAATACCTATATGTTTATGTTTAAAAAAAATCCTGGAGCAAAAAGATGAAGTATTTTACTATGCATTTTGTTGGAGGCTAGGGGGTGTATAATTAGATATTTTAAAAACCCTGCTATTCCCACTAACCTGGGAATTACTTAAGAAATTGCCTTGGCTTCAGACCTATGCCCTTGAAGCAGGGAGGAAATTTTTTACTGACCTCGGCAAGAGATAGGTCAAGCTCTTAGTGCAAAACTCCTGCTGGAGGTGTAGCTGAGGGAAGTCCAGAAGGTGACAGAGCAAGAGGCAGGACAAGTACGTTGTGGAGTAAACAATGAAAGGTCTGAAAAACAGTAGCAAACGCAATTTGCACAGCATTTGGTAAACTGGCAGAAGAAAGACTGACTTGAAATGTTTTGGTAATGGGTTTAACTCTTGTGTCACTCTTACATTAGTGTCTCAAACTCAGACATCTGATATATTGAAAGGTTATTTTGTTATTATGTTAAGGCTTGAATCACTTCCACCTTGCAGTGGATGGATGTAGCCTATACGAAAATGCCAAGCTGCTATCAGGTAATGTGATATGAAAGCGTCCCTCTCTTTCCACCTCTCTATTCCTTTTTCCACATGTCAAGAGACAATTTGGGAATACCCCCTCAGCAGGTCTCACAATAAAGTGATGCAGCAGCCGGAGCGTGACTGACATGTTGTATTCCTTGGCTGGTGTGTGGAGTTGCAATTCCTCTTGCGCCGCATGGAAGTGGAAGCCAGTCCAATCAGCGGTTTCTGGCAGAGCAGTGAAGAGCCAGAGAGAAGCTGTAGGGCTGAGCTGCAATTTGAGTTGAAATGCTAGTTCTGTAACAAAAAAGTGGAGTGTGGGCTAATGGAGGGGTGAAAGCAGCTGTAGCCCAGCCACATTGTAAACCTTTCTCTTGATATTCCCATATTTCACCAGTAGGTGCTTTGGAGGCAGATACTGTTCCATTATAACTAATTCCTCTGGTTTATCAATGACTTTCCACTCTCTTTTTATATTAAGAATCTTAAAGAAATTAGGCTCTGATGTGGTATGAAACATATTTTTTAAGTAGTAGGATGCATTGGACATGGCTTGTCTTAGGTCCCAGTTCTACAGGGAATATAAGTAGACTCCAAGTACTCTGCTGAATTATGCTTATCTTTACATAGGATAACACCCCCACCCACACCCCCAGATCACTTAACCCCGAGTTTATAATATTTTTGTTAGCTTCAGAATCAAGGCCTGAAACTTTAGAGGCTAATGATAAAAGCTCTGTTATTGCAACAGATACCAAGAAACGGCACAGTAGCTAAGAATCTTCAAGTTTATTCTTTGTATTATCAATTTATTTAATAATAAAGTGATGTTTTGAATTAAGTAACTTAGCTATTTTTTATTATAAAGCCACAATGACAACGTCTTAAGGATAACAAATTTGTTTGTTTTCTCACAATAAACATATTGGCTGTTTTTCAACAGAATATTCATCTAGCAGCCAAGTGGCTAGGAACTTTGGAAAAACTCCTTGAGCAATACAGTGAAGACAGTCATCCTGATTTCCGTGTCTTCATTAGTGCTGAACCAGCTCCAACCCCGGAAGAGCACATCATTCCTCAAGGAATACTGGAAAACTCGATTAAAATTACCAGTGAACCTCCTGCAGGGATGCTGGCTAATTTACATGCTGCACTCTACAGTTTTGACCAGGTAAAAGCAAGATGTAGGTTTTTTTCATTAATTTGTTTTAATTACTCCTTCCCCTGTGGGGAGAAGTGATAACGCTGATGACCACTTTGTAGGAGAGCAGAACTTTGGGATCTTTGTGCTTCCAAACTAACCTGACAGCTGCAGGGCGCCAGCCCTCCATGCCCTGGGCTGTCTCCATGTTTCCCATCAATGTTGTGCAGGAGGAAACATGTGACAATAATGTGTACACTTGTATTATTAAATATCTAGATATCAACTTGCATAGGTGTGCTTACAAAGATAGAAAGAAGTGCATTTACCACACCAGCTTTACCCATCTGTGCAGCCTTATGAAAAAAAGCTGTCCATCCTCTAAAGTCGGAGCTCTTTCATTTGATGGTACTTGCTAACTTTGCTCAGCTCTAAATTTGGTTTGACCATGTCTGTTCTCCTACAGAGTGGATTTACATACCCAGATGTTCAGGCGATGGCTCAGTACCCTGTGTGTGAATTCCTGCAGTTAGGCATAAAGAAAGGAATTCATGAGCAAGGGTTATGCGTTGTTTCTTGCTTTGTCTTTCGCTCTTCCCCTGCGTGAGGTTCTGCGGAGCTGCTTGGTGGGTGGGAAGAAGAAGTAGGAGAAAGAAGACATGAGAATGTGGAGGACAGGGGTGTCACTTGGACCTGTGCAGCCTCCTTCCCTCCGGATCCCTGGTTATCCCGGTCTGTTACCTGAGGAACTTGTAGACAGATCTTGGAGCTCGGTGCAAATCAACATCCCCGCAGCTGTGAAAGCGCTGGAGCAGCAAGTTTATTTGTGTCAGCAAAGCAGCCCATGGTAAAGGCAACCGTAACTGTACACTTTATCCTTCCATACATAAGGAATATTGTATTGCTTACAATACAGCAATGTATTAGCATGTATTTATTTGAGCACAGGACACATGAAGGCAGAGCTTGGATGTGAAAAGGGTAAGAGTTTCTTTTAAAGGGAACTCTGCTAACCAATGCCTAGAAAAAAACAGCCGTGCACTACAAGAGCTGTGTCAAAGCTACCTTGGCTACAAATGGATTGATTTTGATGGTATGAGGTGATTTGGAAAGATACTTGTGGGAAAGGAAGAATGGCTGTGGTTTTGTAGCTAAACAGACAGCTATTAATGCAGCAATTTTTTCTTTTTTTTTTATAACTTTATTATAATAATGTTTTTAATGGAAAGCTGAAAAAGCTAGACAAAATTTTTAATAAAGGCAATTTATATGCATTGTTGTCCCACTTCAGGCTGTGTTCAGTTCAAGAAATATATACATGTATATATATGTATGTATTTTAATTAGCTAATTTCTAAGCTTGGTACTTTAGAAAACTCTCTTTTCTCCCCCATTATTTTGAGCCATGGGTGTTTGCAGCTTACTACAAATTCCTGTGCAGATACTGTCTTTAATACGTTTCTGGTTAGCTATTTTAATTTTTATGGAAAAAAAAAGAATTGTAATAAAAAAATCAAACTATGCCTAATCCAGGTGGAATATATTTCATGTTTTGTGGTTGTCTTCAGGACAGAAGTTTGTGTTGTATTTTTTGTGGTTAAACTCAGGATTCTAACTTAAGAAGGGTTTTTTGTCAGACATAAAATCCTCCACCTTTGCTCAGACTTTGCTACCTGTTGTTCAATTAAGGATGACCTATTTCCTTTTGACAGCCAAGAGTTTATTCCTCTGGAGTTCCTTCCACACATGTATGTTTTTATGGGTATCAAAAGTCATTTTGTTATGTCAATTACTTCTTAAACTAAAAGATGAAATATAGAAGACTGTCAGGGAACTAAGAATGAATTTCTGCAGGTTTTATAGGAAAATGCCAGATAGTTTGTCTCAGTAATTTAAAAGCTGCTGAAGCCACGCACAGAATCTCATCTTGCTGAGATTCTCTACTAACACTATGAACAAAGGAGGCCAAAAAAAAAAGAAAAAAAAAAAGATTGAGCTTCAATTTCAAACATGACTCTTTGGGAAACAGTGTAAAATTTGAAGGAATAGTATGCTTTTTAATAAATGTTAAACTGGCAAGTTTTCTACTTGGGATAAAGTCTATGGATGATTTATGCTAAGAAACTATAGCAGTTATCTGAGTAATATTTATAGAGTTCTAGTTAAAGTCTCTATTTTTATTGGTTTCAGTAGCACAACAGTTCTCTTTCCTAAGGGACATTTGGAAATAGAAGGTAACTATCAGCACTTTTGCTTCTGGGAATTACTGCAAAAAATACTGCCTAATAGTCACTCATCACTAAGAAACCTGTTTCTCACCCTCCTTCAAACTTCAGGCTTGTGAGTGCTCCCTTTCGGCAGCTGAGGCAGGCACAGCTATCGATAACACTGCATAAATGTATTCCTTTTTTCTTTGACAGGATACCCTTGAACTGTGTACCAGAGAAGGGGAATTTAAAAGCATCTTTTTTTCTCTGTGCTTTTTTCACGCCTGCGTTGCTGGGAGACTGAAGTTTGGCCCTCAGGGCTGGAATGGAAGGTACCCGTTCAGTGCTAGAGATCTCGCCGTCTGCGTCACCCTCCTCTGCAACTATTTAGAGACCCATACGAAGGTAAGAAGTAGTGCTCAGGTAACCACACACCAAGGTCATTTCAACTCAATCAGCTGTTTATACTGAATAAGGGGGTCACAATTCTTCCTCTGAAGCTGTTATTTAAGTAGCTGGCATTATATGATGCTGTTGCCAAGTATGAAAATAAACTAGATCAAAGGTGGTGGGGGGGTGGATTTCTGGCAGTGGATGCTTGAACTTTGTAATATAGGTGAAACGAGTTCCACATCAGTAGCTAAGGGGGAAAAAAATGCCCTTCATTATGTTAACAAAAACAGTGGTTTACATGTGCGTATATGCCAAATTCATTAGGCAGGTAATGAAGCATTTGCACAAATGTAATTACATACAGCAATTCTGACAGTTCATAACACTGCATTAATAATCACTACAATTAGTTCTGATGATGGAAGCAATTTACAGCACGTCACATGTATAAATAATGGTGCATTTCCTGCATGTGTCATTATTATGTATTAAGGATGCCACCTTGTTGTGACTTTCTCAGTAATGTTCCCCTTGAGTCAAAGTTAAGGGTAGATGAGTGATTTTATTTCTGAGCTACAGCATATTTCACACTTGTATAGTTTAAATACTCAGTTGAGGTCATTTGTGTAAGTTCTGTATATGAAATGCCTAAATAAAAGCAATAATTATTTACTACTGAATGATATAGGATAGGTCCTTCCATTTTAGTAATTTAAAGAAATTTAAGAGATATTTATAAAGAAAAAAAGAGAGGGAAATGTCACCTCTTGATGATACAGTTTTCTCCATATCTCTCAGCTTGTATTCACTCTTAGAAATTAATTTTCCTTTTTTCTTTTAACCCTTACTGACCTTTATTTAGCTAATAGGACATGAAACTGTTTTTCCTTTCTGTGGTACTTGGTGTCATAGTGAAATAATTGCTTAATTTTATAGTGATGATTTAATAATGCTTCCCATTTAGAAAACAAGTCTATAAAATCAGCTTATTCCAACCCTTAGTTTTCTTTGCTCATAAATCTTGCTGCTTTAAGCGCCGTTCTTTTCAAACCACAATTCATAAGCTGGATAATTAATTTTGCTAATTAATGAGAGGGAGGATTTTGATGGCAGGGAGGACTAGAAAGGTCTGTAAGAGTGAGAATTATTTCTTCTCTCCTCCTGGTAATATTGCTTATTGGCTCTTCTCATTGTATTGGTTAGTGATTCATTACCCTGTGGCTTTATAAGGATTTTTTAAACACAGATATTGGAGAGAGAAAAGAGATAATAGTTTTTTTTCAATGTGACTTTGTATGTATATATTCGTGTATATGACTCTGTGTGTGTGTGTGTATATGTGTGTGTATATATATATGTATATATAAAAGATCTCCCAATTGAGTATCCTTTGGGGACAACTTTGTTTAAGACAATTAGGGATTGACCAGAAAGCATAAACTGGGAAACCTGAGCTAGCCCATCAGCTAGTGGAAATTGCCCTAACTCCATCATCACTTGTACCAGTTTATGGTGCTTCCCTGCGAGTATTTAATCCTCTTGCATCTTGGTTTGACTTAACCCATTTTCCTGTTGCTAAGACAAACTCCACCCCACTAACCTCTGGTAGTTAAGGTCTCCTCAGGTGAAGTGCGGGATGCCTGATCCTGCCTCATTGTCCCGCTCTTCCCCTCCGCCTTCTGATCCCCACACACATGTCCATGGAGCTGTCATTCAATGTTGTGAGGGGGATGTGGACTCCAGCCTCACCATATCCATCCACTGAGCAATGGCTCAGTGGTTTTTTGAGTACAACAGACCAGTTTTCTATAGAGTACAATGGCAATTATGCAAACCTGACAGCCCAAAATATTTCTAATGCAAACCCCTCAGTTTTCTCACACTAGCAAAAAATGTCCCTTTTATATCACAAGCTTTGATTATCCCAGTATAATCAATGTCCCCAGAAGCATGCAGCTGAATGAGCTTGTACTGAGTTAGAATATGGATATACTCTTCTAAAAGACAAAGGACAAAGCCATTTCTTGAGACAAATATATATGAAATTAGAAAAACATTAAATGTATTTCTGTTGCCAACAAAGAGAAAAGCAGGTTTATTCTAACTGCAAGAATGTTTCATTCTAAATCCAAGTTGCTGGCATTTTTCACAGGGATTCTCTGTTCAGGCTTCGCATCACCAGCATGCAGCATTGCATATTATATTCAAGTGGCCTTTTTTTTTTCTTCTTCTTTTTTTCATTCTTTCTCTTCAAACCAGCTTAAAAGAAAGATGGATTAGAGTTTCACATATTCAAATTGAAATAAACTTGTAGCAAGCAGGCTGGAATAGCTGCAGCTATTTTACTTATTCTGTTCTGTCACATCATGCAATATTTAAAGCCTATAATTAAGTTTTTACTTGAACTGTTGGGAGGCAAATACTGCCCCCAAGGGCGTAAAGGTTCCTGTCTGGAAAGGCTTCATCACAAACTGGCATATTTTGCAAACCAAAGGGTAACAAAAAGAAGCTTCAAACTCTGTGAAGCCAAACAAAAAAGACAGTAGTTCCTTGAATAAAATGTGTTACCACTGTTAATCAGATGCTGTAACAGTGGCATTATGACTAGAGTTCGACAATAAACATAATGCTTACATGATGTGGTAGTAATGGGATTAATATTAATTCAATTTTTACTGAAGTTCTTGAATACATCCCAAATTCAAATAATGTAGAATTTCAGTTACTGAGTGTTTCCTAGTGAGGAGATATAAAAGACTGCAATCAGATACAAGTTTTTTATTTCTTCTCTAAGAAAGGCACAGTAGGTTACCTTCCTGTCAGTCATGAGGATTATGTTTTTAAAGATCTGTATGGGAAAATGCATGCACTTGTTAATAAGTTATGTTCTCTTATATCACGCGGTGTTTTGAAAATGTACTTTTCTCTTAAAAGCTTTTTATAAGGGATAAGGTAGAAAACATGACATAAGGCCCAGATGATACACTTTACACCATTACTGAATTTTAGTCACAAACTTGATATTTTTACTCAGGTATTTATAGATACCTCTCACAGGATTGAAATAAAAGAAATCTGTGTTTCAATGTAGTTATTTGCTAAACAAACAAAACCCAGCAATGCAGATATATAACCATGAAGCTTTCTGAAAGGAAGTATTTGTATTTCTTTTGTTTCTCTTAACAGCATTTATTCTGGGCAGCTCTGGTTTGTCCTTCAGAAAGCTGACTTGTTTTATTCAATGATGCATTCTATTCCCGCGGGTAGGTTCCATGGGAAGACTTGCGTTACCTCTTTGGTGAGATCATGTATGGTGGTCACATCACCGATGCCTGGGACCGCAGGCTCTGCTGTACATATCTGCAAGAATTCATCAGCCCACCCGTGGTAAGAACTTTCATATATGCCTAAAGCTCTTGAACATGTGTATAGTGTGTTCAACCTAAGAGAAAGTCATCTCTCAGAACTGGAGCCTTGTGGAGAAGACCACAAGCTTTCTTGTCTATGCAGCCCCACCTGTAGCAAGGTCTTATCTGGCTGTGGGGGAATAAATTCTCCAACTTCTAACAAGTACAATGACTCATCATGAGCAGATTTTGTCTGCAAGGGTTTGTGACTTAGCATATTGCTTTTTTAAATACTTTTGCAACCACCCTTACTTGGCAACTTGAATTCAGTGTTTTGTAACACTGCTTGTATAGCCACCTTAATGACATTAGGGGACAGTACATTTAGGTTTCCATTTTCCTAATAAAACTATTCTCTTTTAAGGTGCTGCCGTTTAGAAAGGTCTGGGTGGGCATAGGAAAGTGTCTTTTATGGAACTGCACTTTAACCAACGTAACTGATAGACTCAGCAGTTACAGCAGTCCAGAATGGCACTATCCTCAAAACTTACATTTGCTGTTTGTATGTTTTCTTCTCTGGAAAAATAATAGAATGGAAATATTATACATTTCCTTGCATTTTCCTGTTTCCAAAATAGGGAAAACAGTTTGTAAGACTGTTTCTCATTTTACACTACCCTTTCACACATCTGTTTCTGTAGCTTTGTCAGATTATCACCAGCTGATATATACTGAATTATTCAAATTTCACTATTGAGTTTTGGTCCTGGACAGCAGTGTACACGGAGCATCCATGAGCCCAAGGTGCAAGATTGCCAAAGTTGCTTCTAATCAGAAACAAATGTTAGAATTTTTGAGGATACAAAAAGAAAATGTTGATTTAACTTTAGTTCTAAAGTGTCTTGCGTGGAAACTACTTTAATCTATTTTCATATACATACATTTATATGGAATGTGTATGTATATATAGGGGAGTGTGTGTATATGTGTGTGTATATATATATAAAAAAATAAAAAAAAACCAACTGACTGCTTCTCCTAAGCTGCTGAACTAGTCATTTTAGAGAACTGATTGTAGACAATTTGCTAAAAACAGACGAGAGATTTCTCAAGTGCCCTTTCCAGACTTGTTCTTTTTCATTGTCCAAAGGTAAAAAGCTTATTTGGGAGAAAAAGAAATGAAAATTAGCATGTTACTTGTGAGCAGGCCATTTGCAGAGCCTGGCTAACTTGGGGAAAGTGCACTTTTCCCCCTTGGCGATGCAGCTGAAGCCTGCCTTTTGGTCATGAGAGAGATGAGCTTGCTGGTGTCTCCTCGGTCCCTAACGAGTGGGTTTTCATATGTCAAAGAGCCACACTCAGATGAAGGCAATTGGAAGTAACTACTCGGAAGAAGATGCCCAAGAGTAAGTTGCCATGGAGATGGAAAGGCTAAACACCACTGTACTCCTGACCTCGGGGGAGGCTGATTTCTCCAAATGACAGCTGAGGTCGCGGGGGCATGGTGGGAAGCTCATCCTGCCAGCTCCAGCTCTGCCTCTAGCCTATGGATAAGTAAAGAATTACTGCTTCCAGTTTAGGCAGTCCATTAACCTTCACAAGCCTGAACTTTCATTCAAATAATTGTAAAATAAGTATAGGTGGTGAAACCTGAGGAGAATCACTGCTATTTGTATGGCCTTTGCAAAGTTTAGGGACCCAACCCCGAGTGTGGATCCGCTGGTATTTTAAACAGTGAGATATTTTTCCAAGCTTTTTGCCATAATTGGAAAATATTAAAGCCCTGAATTACCAGCAAAAACAGAAAATCATTCATTGACTGGCAGCCAAATGAATGCAAACAGGATGGCAACGCCTTTCATCAGGGCTGGCGCTTTGTGTTCGCTGGGGAGATTACCTTCTCTTTTACCTATTTGCATTGCTGATGAGTTTTTAGCTACAAATTTGTTCCACGAGGTGTGTTAGAATAATCCAGTATATGTCAGTTTTGCTATACCTCATCTGGAATCTGTTGTAAGGACAGAAGGGCGGTGAGTTCCTGCTATGAACTCCTGTAACCCGCAGCCTCCCTCTGTGTACCTGACTCCCAGGAATACAGTAAAACCCGTTTTAAGTGCCAGCAGACAGACTGGTAAGTACAGATTGTCTGACAGAATTGATCTTCCACTCGAGGTGAATAACAGGGCTTTTTTCAAACCTCGGTGCCACTTCAAAGTGGCGTCTTAAGACGTAGCTTATTGTGGGTGAGGTTAGTGGTGCGGGTTCAGGCGCAGGTAAATGGCTGGTTGCAGAACCAAAATGACTTCAGAAATAAGTGCTTACTGGTGTTATTGTGAGCAGCAGCTTGTTGTTGACTGTTCTAAATGCCAAAAGCCGCTAAATTTTATTGTGATTTTGTGGAGTGGACCCTGCATTAGGAAGAAATAGCTCCTGTGAAAAGTACCACTTAGAGCCAGAAATATTTTTCAGCAAAAACTACTTGCGAGTCTGGTTTAAATCACAGACAGCTCTATGACAATAAGTTCAGAGAAACTCTTTGAATCCAGTGAAGTCCCTACAGTGCAGGAGCTGGGGGAGCCTGGAAAATAAATATGATTGCTACAGCTTTTATTCTGTCCTGTCATCTGTAGGAGGGCAGCCCACTAAGAGCACATCTCGCCAAAGCCCTCTGTCTGTCTACTTAATTCTTGACTTGCTCCCACGTCCTGAGTCTTATCTTTAATATCCTGACAGGGGTAGGTTCTATAGGAACGGTGCAGTTAATTGCACTTGGTTCAATATTGAGCTGATCGAGACCTTAATTTTTTCTGCTGCTAAAATTATCACCACTGTCTATCACACTGAGGCCAAAGTAGCAGTACAAAATCCTGTGCAAGATTCCTACATTTGGAGAGATGGAGCAGAGTAGCACGTTCTTCCTTTCTGTTCCAGCTCCTGGGTGTTAACAGCCAGGCAGAAGAGAAAGGAAGGGACACCAACACATGAAGAAATGTCCTAACTGGCCACCATTTCTGTGGAAAGTGGATTGGGATCACTCTTTGTGACAAGCTAAGAATTGCACAACTACTGACATGTGTTGTCCCATTTCCACACGCGACTTACTTGTCTCATTGACCTGTCGGTCCCTGTAACCTCTTTAAGGTTATTATGAGCACAGTGTGTTTGTGCAAAGCCCCTAATTAACCACACACCAAGCAGAATTAATATTGTGGCTCGTGTTATTGGGATGGGGGTTCAGGTGGGTTGAGGCTCTAGTCCTGCCTCTCCCACAGGTGTCCTGTGTGACACTCTATCCATGTGTCTCAGACTCTGATCTGCAAAACAGCATCATGATCCTTGCTTGTCTACTGAGGGGTTGCAGAAATTCAGTACTTAAAATACACTCGCCTCAGTAGTGGCAGTCCTTAAAATAAACTCAGAGCATCCTCACACAGGAAAAGGAAGCAGCAACAGTATCTCCATGCTGCAGAAAATGGGAACGTCAGAAAACCGTGCAAATAGTAACTGTACTAAAAAAAGTTTGGTAAGCCTGTTCCACTATATCAGAACATATAGGTGTCATTTTCATAGACTCCAGACAAATTTCTGAAACTTTGTAGATGCAGAAGAATGTTTTGAGAACTGCTGACAGCATTATCAATAACATTATTGATTCTTTTACTGAAGCTTGAAGGGGAACTGACTCTGGCACCAGGTTTCTTGGCCCCACCAAATCTGGATTATGCTGGATACCATAAATACATAGATAAAACACTTCCTTCTGAAAGCCCTGTGCTATATGGACTGCACCCCAGTGCTGAGATGGGATACTTGACAGCAATGTCAGATAATCTCTTCAAAACTCTTCTGGAAATACAACCCCAAATGAATTCATTTGTAGGAGAAGGATCAGGCCAGTCTGCAGAGGAAAAGGTAAAGTTCTTCATCTGGTGCGTTTCAGTGCTGTTAATGACATGTGGAGCACGCATCTTACTGTGTTATTTCAGCAAGAGACTTCGTTTCTAGGAAAAAAAAAAGTGCATCAAATCAACAAAGATCAGCTGAGTGTTAACAGTAGCGATGATAATGTGCCAGCCTGTGCAATGGACTGCACTAGGGAAGAATTTGGACCAGAGAACATCTAATGTGTTATGCAGACTGTTTCTTTTTCACTTTGAATTTAATATGGGTGGGAAACAAGGGATGAATCTATCTTGCTTTTTTGGTGTACTTTTATAAAAAGTACAGCAAGAATAACTTACTAAAAAAAAGTTACGGTTGGCTGAGTTGGTGAGTGTAGTCTTCACCTCTGTGCTTTCTTCCCATCTCTTGCATGATAAATCCCCTTCGTGTAGCTTCCCTGCTCCTTCCCACTTGTGCAGAGCTTAGGAAGTCGCTCCCAGCCCGTTGTCCTGGCTTCTTTCTGCCACGTTCACAGCACAGCCTAGCAGTGATGTGCAGGGACTCCATGCCGGGAAGAGCAGCCCAAGCACAGTGCTCTCCCACCGCTCCCCTTCCTGGGCCCTTGATCTGAGCAGGAGCCACGTGGCTGCTCCAAGAGACTTCCCTTGCAAGCAGCCACAGAGGAGGTTGTTTTCAGGAATTTTTAGTTTTCTGGTAGTCCAAAGAGGTGAAATCTGGGCAAGGAGGCTGTCTGACCATCTCTTAGCCTCAGCACCTCTCTTGTACCAAATCTGGAGTTTAGCAGAACAGTTACATTAATACCTCTGAGCTGTCAGATGCTGGGTTGAAGGGACCAACCCTAATACAAAGATAAGCTTTGTCACTTAATATGGAGTTAACTGGGGCACCATAGTTCTGTTCACAGAGTATCTCAGATACCCAGATATCTTAGTACAGCCAAACTGATTCCAGAAAAATGTAAAAGACTGGGTTTTAAGCATGGAACAGCACTGGTGCTGTGCTTGATTAAATGAATAAAGGATGAGCAGGAAAGGAAAATGTAATCAGAAATCTCAGCTAGTTCTGTTATCAGACCCTGCTGTCTTCTGCACCTTCCTTTCTGACTGTAGACCTGAGAAACTATGTCCAGATGCCCCAAAAGCTGGCGTATCATGAGACTAAGCCTTCAGCTCCTCATCCTTACCAGAGTTAATTAAATTCCCCCATGACTGCCACTCTTGTTCTGCAACACTCCATTCCTTTCTTTACTCCCTCCTTTTCCTCTGGGCACTCTTTTTTTTTTTTCTCTTATCACCATCAGATCATGGGGGTTTTGCAGAAGGGAATATGACAGCTCTGCATGCAAGTAGCCAAACAACACTTTGTTTCCCAGGGGCAGCTTGTGCTTTTCACGTTTGGTTCCCGTCCACTTTAGTGAGTGTGGACAATTATATATGGCATTCATCATTAAATCTGCCAAAGCTAGGGCTGAAAGGGAAACTGAGCTGCATGAGTGTTATGGTTTCAGTTCCTGCTCATTAGAACTGTTATGAATTTTCAGTTGTGTTCTGTCTCAGTTTCAGAGCAGGCCTGCGGGGAAGGAGAGAGGCTGTTTTGGGGGGAGAGAGGTGTGTTCCTGTGCCTGCACTGTATTTTGCCTGATGCCCAAGACAGTAAGGGCTGTGGGTGGTGGAGGGGGAGATAAAAGCTATTAGGTACTATAGAAATACAAACTACTAACCACGCTTGACTAAAAAACCAAGGCAATCTCAGGGTACATCCTTGTAATAGCGGTCATCCCAAGCCCAGGGATGATGTGTGGTGGGCTTTGGGGGTCAGTCTTACTTGAAAATGTAAAGCTAAATAGAAGCTGCCAAGTGTTAACTGGTTTGCAGTCATTTCTCTTAACACTGTTGCCGAAGAGAGAGCAAAGGTGGGGGAGCATCTCTGGTTTTTATCTGCCTAAGAAAATGGGATGTTTGTGCTCTCCTGGAGAAGAAATCAGACTTGAAAGTAGAAGAGTCAAAAAGAGTTAACTGCAGTGATTTCTAGTGGCTCTGTTTGTATTGGCCTGGAAAGGTTAAGAATGTCCTGGATAGTATTCTGGAGATGCTTCCTGAGGAGTTTAATACGGCAGAAATTATGCAGAGAACTACTGCCTGGAGCCCCTACACCCTTGTTTGCCTTCAGGAGTGTGAGAGGATGAACCTCCTCCTTTCAGATATCCGTAGGTCTCTTAAACAGCTGGACCTTGGTCTGAAGGCAAGTGACTTTTTTGTTAACAGTACCGTTGTTCTTCTATGTATTCTGGGGCTTTCTGTTGCTTTTTTGGAAATGAAAGAATAGCTATTCTTTATGATGCCAGTATGCTCTTTATTGTTCTCCAAACAAAGGGGGAGTTGATGTTTTCTCCTCACATGGACGTGCTGCAGTCCGCACTCTTCTATGATGCTGTGCCAGACACATGGACTAAACTAGCATATCCATCCACACACAGCCTTGCCCCCTGGTAAGTACACCACAGCAACAGGGTTTAGCTACTATGCACAGACCTAGTGATCTAAAACCAGCAGCTTTGTTCCATTTTTTTGTCCAAAATTTGTCTTAATGCAAGTCAGTTTTACTTGGAAGTGAGTTTTGCAGAAATGCTAAGCGCTTTGTTAAAGCAAGGCTTCATCACCTCCCTTGTCACAAGTGCTAGGGGTGTTCAGCATCTTTCAGGATTCCTTTCCAGCAACAGCCACTTCCAGGCTGTTAGATATGGAAAACACAGGCAGTGTTTTTTTGGAAATTCCTCTGCTATCTCCCGGCAATGTGTGCTGCAGTATGCCGTTATTCAGAGTCTCTGTCAGACTCTCTTGTGCTCCTGATTTGTACTTTGCTCTGGCCTATTGGAAGTTTAAATGCACCACTGAAAATGGTATCAGACAATTTGCATTTAAGAAGCTATCAACTGTTGTTACCAATTTTTGGCAGTTTCTGGTGGTGTGTTAACATAACTAATGGTGATGTTGAGGTTTCTCCCCAAGACAAGTTTTACAGGACTGAGCATACTCATGTTCCCTGTTGCCAGCATCCTGTCTTATGCTGATCCCCTTCTACAATTGATTTTGGACATACCTACATCAGGGAAAGAACAAATTCCACTAAAACCATGACCTTATGCTTACATAAGCATATATTTTCTGGTTACTTCAGCTGTATACCTTCTCTGTAGACAAAAGGACTCTTACACTTGAAGTCTGCAATTTATTTTTTCTAAAAAAGTAGTACAAATATAAGGCAGAAGCTATTGCTGCTTTTCTTTTCAGGGTTACTGATCTTCTCATGCAATATGGAGAACTTGAGATCTGGACACAGGACCTTGTGCTGCCAGCAGTGGTGTGGCTTTCTGGCTTGTTCAATCCTCAGTCCTTTCTGACAGGTAAGCAGTGATGGTTGTAAGGAACCAGGCATATCCTTTCACTGCCAGACTTTTATTTTCTACCATTGGTGTTAGCTATGTTTGTGATGCTGTTTGGAGAGTTAAGCACAGTTTAAAGAAAAAGATAAAAATCAGCCAAATATCTAAGCTGAATAGAAAAGTAAAGAAATGACAAAAATGGCAGGAAAACTAAGACTGAAATGGCTTCAGTTTAATCATGTGCTCTCTTCAAAATCTATCTGACAACAACCTTGCTCTGTAATAGGGACTCCTTACAGTGAGTTGTCAAATTTTTAAAATCCTCCAGCCCAAGTTCTTCTCCTGTAGGTAGACTTATTGGTATCAGAATAACCATCTCCTGGAAGCAGGGAAAACAACCCAAACATGTCTTCAGTCTACTCAGAAGTGTGAACACAAAGCAGCTAAGGAAATAAAAGCTGAATTTCATAGTTCAAAAAAGGTTAAAGGTGCAAGTTTTCTTGCCATTATTATTTAACCAATTCAGTGCATATGTCATGGTACCATTCTGGTTTATTCCTTAGGATTAACGCAGTTACCAGGCTAAGTAGAAAAAAATAAATGCCTGCCAGTCCTCTTTGTGTAGTTGTTGCCACAGTAGGGCATGAAAAATCTTCAGCAGTGTATTAATGTCTCTCTTCTTGCCATGATCACAGCACATATGCATGTATTTATTCTGAAGACCACAGTGAAGCCACGTGAGACCCTGATAACAGGGTATCTCAAATTCTTCACGGCCACCAATGGCACTCAATATCCTTCGCTAGCCTAGCAGAAAGGTGGCCAGGAGCTCTCACGGGACACTTTGGCCGGACTGCCATCATTTCCTGGAGAAGATGGGCAATAGGGGCCCAGGGAGTCTTTGCAGCCCAGACAATGAAGGGCCTCTCCCTGTACTTGGAAGCAGAAGGGGATGGCAGCAGGAGGGCTGGCAGGCAGCTCCTATTCACTGCTGCTCATGTCAAGGTCCCCAAATGGTGCTCATTTTGTGCCACAGGCATAGAGAAACCCAACTGTATTTTTCATTCCTTTTACTGCTTCTCTCCAAGCTTTCTCTTCTGGGCACTTGCTCCTGTCAAGGGCTGGGGGGATGTAAGGACCATGCAGGCTAGAATAGATGTTAGCACGGGCTTGTTCTGAACAGGGACTCAGTGGAGAGAGGTGGTGTCTCAGAGTGTGGACAGCAATGCAGTCTTGCTCCCCTGCTGAGGAGTGGGTTGGTTTGTTCTGTACTGTGCAGAATGTTTTGTTTCCAAACAATTGCATTCATGCAGCTTTTTTGCCTTATTTCAACTAATGGCCAAAGGAAAAAAAAAAAAAAACAACACAAAAGAAAAAAAAAAAACAGTCAGTCTCAGGCTTGTGCACAACAGGCCCAAGAGGGGCACATTAATAGTTCTGACATTAAAATTACTGTCTGGATATTGAACTATTGAAAGTATTGTTTTTTAAAAGCTGTAATGCAGAGCACAGCACACAAGAACAACTGGCCTTTGGATAAGGTGTGCTTGACTGTGGATGTTACCAAAAAGACCAAAGAAGATTATGGCCACCCACCAAGGGAAGGAGCCTATATCTGTGGGCTATATCTGGAAGGTAAGAAATAAACTTAAATTGCTTGATCTCAGTAACCTAGTTCAGGGTCTCTAGCTTCCTTCATTCGGTAGGTAAGTTCCATCAGGAGTTGGACTAAAGTGTTGTGATCCTATAAACAGCACCAAGGAAGTTTAGGAATGATGGTGGATTGTTGGTGTTGGTCCACTGTGACTTTAATTAGGACACCAAGCTTATACTTCATGCATTTAAACAACTGTTAACTGAGTCTGAACAAGGTCTGCATTGTAGCAAAGCAGCAGCTCTAATCTAGTTGAGGTTCAGAAGCTTAAAATTATTCCAAACTTTAAATTTCACCCTGATTACCTAGAAATGTTCTACAGCTCTTAGAGGTGCAGAAAAGGGTTAGTAGTTACCAGATGCTGGTAACCTGGATCAAGTCATCTATACAGTTGCAGTTAACAAAAAAAACACCAACCCAAAACACACAAAAAACCCACCAAAAAAAGCTGTTTTCAAAATCATCTTTCTCCTGTTTTTTTCTTCCACCTTGGCAGAAAGCTGTCAGTTCTAAAGAAAACTGAATTTTTCATTTCCTAGGCCATAATACTTATAGCCATTGGGGAGACATACCAAGAAGCAAGGAAATACTTAAAACCCCCTGTATTAGCATGAGGTATAATGACACACCTAAGTGGGTGATGCGTAAGTATGAAACGAGTAGATTTTTCATCCGGGTTTCCAAGCTGTCAATTATTGCAGTAGCAGTAATACGGTTGTAGGCTGTCCCTGAATGGAAATCATGTTCTTCTGTTGAGCTGTAACCCCTCTTTTAACAACTTTCAGAGGATAAACACTGTACCTTGCTCTTCTGGAATTGTATTAGCATATAGTTTAGGAATGACAACTAAGGCCTGCAGTCAAAATGAGATTTTAGTTTTAACTTAGAAAGGCTGTCAACTAAGTTACAGCTAATTAGAGGAAAGGTGAATGACTCCAACAGGCAATTAGAGTAACATCATCATTACTTGTACTCTTCACTAGACCTGAATATAATAAAAGGAAAGCAACTCTTTTTGGAAGGGAGTTGCTACTACAGCAAGTAAGCCCGAAGGGGAAAGTCAGGGTGAGGGACTGGAGCAATGACAAGCATGTCACTTGACTGTTCCTTTTTGAAAAGGTAGCCTGAATTTTTCAGAGGATTTTTTTTAAAACGTGTCATTGAAAGGGCAATATTGTTCATTCCTTCTCTGGATACAAGGAAGGTATCAAGGAACCTTGTGAGCTGTGGTTGCTGTGTTTGTGTTGGTATTTGCAAATATAAACTTCCCTGTTGCTACATAAACACTCCCAAAATCCACAAGAAGCATCTGCAACGTTTTATGTGCTGGTTTATGTTAGAAGAACACACCACAAACTTAAATCCAGCAGCTTTCAGACAGTGCAAGGCCCTTCAGCAGCACAGAACTCATGTGTCTTAACCACACTGAAGTACCTGTTTGATATCTCACTATACAAACACATGCTAAATACTCCAGCATAGTTCTCCAGCTTTTTGAATACTTGACCATAAACTAGTGGAGAAATAGGAGAAAATCTGAGCACTTGACTTTGACAGACACACTCAGTCACAGGTATACTCAAAGTCCCAACTGTAAGTAGTTGCCAGTCCCTGCTTTCAGTAAAAGGACATGCAGATGAAACCAGAAGCCCAGTGCAGGCAGATGCTACGGACACATCTCCACATTCATACAAAGAGATCACGCACAACAGGCCAACAACAGTCTACACTAAATCTATATGTTCAAATGTAGCTTTAAGTGTTTAGCAATAAGCAACTGTTTAAACCCAAATTATTCTGGTCTTGCACTACAGAGCACCACAGAAACCACATGCTTATGTTTATTGCAGGTGCCAGGTGGGACATCCAGCTGGGGACCACAGCTGAAGCCCGGCTCAAGGAATTGACTCCAGCAATGCCAGTCATTTTTGTAAGGGCTATTCCAGTGGATCGAAGGGAAACTAGTAATGTTTATGAATGTCCAGTTTATAAAACCAAAAGCAGAGGGCCAACTTATGTTTGGACTTTCAATCTGAAAAGCCAGGAGAAGCCAGCTAAAGGGGTTCTGGCAGGAGTAGCTTTACTCTTGGCAGTTTAGTACTAAGCTTTCGCTAGTACATGCTGCTTTCTCAATCTGCCTTGTAGTTAAAGCAAAAGGAGATAAATATTTTTCAGTCATCTGGAGCAGGAGATTTGCCTCACAAAAACACAATCCTTAGTGTAACACTTCTGTGCTCTATGTTGTTATTTTCTCATCCGTCAGTGTTGTGTTCATGTGTTTCTCCACATAATGATTATTGATCTGCAAGCATTCCTTCATTACACCAGCTATGGGAAAGTAAATGGGAAACACCAGCATCTGAGTGTAGTTTGACTCACAAAATACTCCTCTTGATTATTCTTTATTCTCTCTACATAAAATGAAACGTGTATCTTACAAGAATTTTAACATAATCATACTGCAATACAAAACACGTTGCATTTAAACAAAGTTGTTTGAAAGCTTGGTTGTACATATGAAAAAACATCTAAGTATGAACTGTATGTAAAAAAAGTAATCCTGAACTTTGTGATTTAAACCAGTTAGTCAGTTATGACTGCTGTAAGGTAGTTGGTTCAGGCAGCAGTTGCATCACACAAAAACTGCTGGTGAGCAATTCTTTTTCTTTATTGGGATGTTTTGGGTTTTTTTTTTTATAAAACTCTCTTCCACTTTCATGTTTCAGTGATTAATTGCACTTTGGAATAAAAAAAAAAATCCTCCTCCCACTGGTAGGGTTGCATCAGCTTTGGCTGTAATTTAATGGCATTCAGATGAAAGTAACCTTCCCCTCTTTGCAGGGACAAGTTGCATAAACTACAGGTGGAAGTATAGGTTCACAAACCAAGGGTTGGAAAACTGAATCTTTAAATGTCAAGTTGGAACACAAGGGATTTTTTGCTTCTTTAAAGATGGGGTATGCTTTACAGGTAGTTGTTGAACACCCTTTCTACAAACTTGCACAATTATATAAATAAAAATATTGCTCAAATTGACCAAGTTCTCCATCATGTGGTTGTGTAGCTCTATTAAAAATTAACCACTCAAGGTTCAAGAGTGCCATTTCACTTAACGTATAGGTCTGTGCACGTAGATGTCTCTACCAAAACATTTTCCTGAGAGATCTTTTGCATAAGACCACATGAATCAAAAAGTCCCCACACAGAAATGCATACACTATACTCTACAATTCTATCTTATATAAAACATAGTAATAACCTTTTGAAGTCAAAATTTTTCAACATAGTAACCAGTTGCAGGCACAGCTTGAGTTCAGTGTTCTCAATTGTCATCCGCCAGTTGTTTTTGTAAACTAGAAGACATGTGAGAAAACAGTGTTAGTGCTTTTTAGGAAACTCAGGTTCCCCATAAATAGACAATTTCCATTGCTGAAGATGACAACTTCCAAAACACCACTTCTATATGCCTGAAGCAATCAATACTGATTTCAAAATAGGGAAAAGCATTTCAATTTCTTAAGCTCACACATTATTTACACAGACAACATGACTCACTTTAATGCAGCTGATTTCAGCCTAGGAGAAATCTCAAAGTCCAAGAGACTTATTTTGCATAGGTCTAGGATATGCCCCAAAAGTCAAGTATTATTTAAAGGGCTACAACAGTTTGAAAAGGAACGACTGCAGGGCATGGCTCTCACCTTTCCAGGTACTCCTTGACATTGTCATAGCCGTAGAACTTGGCCAAGTGGATGAGCATGCCCGTGGCACAGCGCCCATCCCGCCGGCGGCAGTAGCTGCAGTTGCACACCCCACGACAAGGAGGACAGATCCAGGCCTGCAAGGGGGTGAATGTGGGACGGGGGTTAAAGGCAAGCCATGAGTAAGATTATATTTGCCTTCCCGTTGCTCAGACAGACAAGAGTATGGCTTCCTTACTGCATGATCATTCAAGGCAAGGTTTTAAAAGCCTGAATCAGCCAGCCAACCAACCTTGTTAACCCTTTCCAAATTCTGCAGGATTAAAGAAATGACCAAGTACTACCCTGTTTGCTTGAAAACTCCTTACTCTGAAGACTCAGGCTCTCCGATTTTTTCGGTATTAATTTAAAATATACTAAAGGCATCTGTAATGCCTAATGACAACTCAGGAATCCTGTGCTAGGTTGACCGTAGTGAACTCCTAGAAAAAGATGAGTACCCCCTGTGTCAAGTTTCTTTGGCTGTGCCTGCTGGCATAGCCCGATTCCTGAGACTGAATTACCCAGCGTGTACATGAAGCCAGGCATCTCCCAGCTGCTCAGCAACTGAACGTAGAGGCGCAGGTGCTAACAGCCTGCATTACACTATAGCAGCCATTGCCACACTAGGCCAGCACATGGGAGCCATTAGTTCTTCATTGTCCTTCAGAAGAGCCCAGAAGCCCATCTCTAAAGCAGAGGTGGGGGAGAGGAGGTCCCAGAACAAGCTGAGCACAGAGAGAGCTATTCTGCCGCACAGTCTTTGCATAGCCACGTGCCTCATTCTCTGGCAGCAGCCTGTGCTCTCTCCTTCTCAGTGCCTCAGGGGACAACAGAGAAAAGGGAACCAACCCTCAAACTTTTAGGTATCCTTCTCCTTTTTTCTCTTATTTAAAAATCACAATCTAAAACAAGGAACCTGCTTTGCATGCCGCGTTACTGAGAGCATTTAGAAAAAGGGTACATTTTGGCATTTTTCTGAAAGGGGACAGATTCCTTTTCTTAAAAGCTCTCATGCATTCCCTCCGCTATCTGGTAAGCAAGTGGAGCTTCAAAGCACGAAGCTGGATGGATTGTAACCCAGGTCCAGCATCTTCCACTTGAGTTCCAACAAGATCAGTATCAGTCGTAAGAGTGCTACAGATCTTCTCATGGCAAAAAGCTTTGAACACCACGTTATCATGAGCATGTACTCATCACAGCTTACTAACAAAACAGTATTCATTACACTTTCTTTCCAAGCCCAAGAAATGATACTTACTGGATCAAGCAGTGCTGATTTCACATCTTCCCCGTATCGATTGCGAAGACATGGTCCACAAAACTGTCCCCTTACTCCTCCACAGCCCTGGTTGCGACAGATTGTCTTTGTATCAATTGTCTTTTGTCGACACTGGTGGCAAGTACTACCCTAAAGTTGGAAAGGAGGAGAAATATATATCCATGAAGCACATCTTAACTGCTAGTGGCTGAACTTCCCTAATATATCTGCTGATAGCAAAGCACAAACTTCAAACCAAAGTCAAATTCAGCAATGAAAATCAGTACGAACCATAAGTTCTGTTACGATAAATCATATAGTTATCTGGAGAAATGCTAGGGATTTTACAGAGACAGTGCCCAGCCTCAGTTGGATTGGGAGTCTCAAACTACATAAACCTCATGTTGCAGTTCTGATCCTTTTCTCTACCTAGGAAAAAGCTAAAACTATTCAGAAAATGACCTTCTGACTTATCTCTGCAAATACAATGAAGCATGAAATATACAGTAACCGATCATCCAGATCTTTATGACAATTAATAATAGCCAAATCTGGTGAAGGAAAGGAGGAGTTCCATCAAGAGCTTTGGAAACTATCCAACCCATATAGAAATGTTGTTTCCAGGGGGTACAAGGAACAGCAGGGATTACTATATTGTAATGGTATAACCACCACCACCAGATTTATATTAAGTGAGAATGAGAGATAAAAGGGATGTCAACTCTTATCAGGGTGAGTCACAGCTATAGCAAATTCCACTTAATAGCTCTATGGCAAGAAAGCACTTCTTTGCAGAAGTAAAAAGTTGGTGGAGCGTATCAACCAGCATGGGCAAGCCCACGGAAGCCTGGCAAAGCTTCCAAGTTGCATTACACAAAGCACAAAGCTGCACTCGCCAGAACCTCAGGAAAGCATACCTTTTAGCAAACACCAGATGAGCTGTTAGGAAACTTTCAATTTCAAGTAAATGGACACACTAAAGAAAACAGCAGCCACTTACTAGAACTTTGTCATAGATTTTGTCTTTAACAGTGATTGCAATGTTGTCCAAGTCCTCCTCGGTAATATCTTCTACAGGACGGTGAGATGAATACTTTGATGATCTCCTTCTTTTGCGCACTCCACAATCCCCCTGCTAAACAAACTTATCTCAACACCTTTTGTTTGGTGTCATGAAGACTCTGTCATCACATTTGGTGACAAATTCTTTCATGTATAATGTGTATGCAGTCTAGAGGGGGTGGACTACAGGCTCATGGAAGAACAGGGAATAAAGTTTCCTAATCATCACCACCTCTTTCCCTCTCCTCGCTAATCTTTTCTCTACTTCATTAATTATTTATTCTGTTTATATGTTCTTCCTTCCCATCATTGCTACTTCTATTTCTACAAATTCCTAAAATATTTTTTGGCTTCGTCCTTTTCTTTGCAGTCCCTGCACACCTCCACTGTAACTCTTCATACTCCATTTCTTCCCTCTCAAAATAAGGAACTATAACCATCTGCCTTCGTATGCTTTGTTCCTTCAATCTCCTAGCATGCTCTCTAATTGCTTTCTCCAATGACAATCTCTGATGTCCTGCCAAAAAAACCTTTACTGAAGTTTTAGGTTAGTCCTGCCATACCCAGCCCTTTGTGTTATCCTGTTTGTTATTTGGACAAGAGTCCTCTACTCACTATTAAGTGCTCTTTTTTTTCCTTCCAAATATCAATCTCTTTGACCCCAATCCACGGACCGTCATTATGCCCCTCAGGAGATTTCAAGTACAAGTCTCAACTGATCCTTAGCCTTCCGCCTACCCCACTCTTAACACCTAGTTTGTCCTTCACCCTACATCAGCTCTATTCTCTCCGAAACAGTTGTCTACCAGCCCAGGTTCTCATTCAGCGCTACTCCACCCTGTTTAATACCCAAGTTCCCTCTATAATACTTCAACTGTGCACAGCTCTCATACCTATAAGCAGGACTGGGATCCAGCCTCTACCATGTACAGATAGAAACTTAAAGAGTCTTTCTCATATAGGCTATACAGTAAATATAACTAAAACAAACGACCACCATAAGCCAAGGGAGGGAAAAACAGGAGATTTAAAAAAAAAAAAGGGGAAGAATAAAATCTGCAGCTTTTGAATGGCTAGCCAGTACATCAGCAGTTTGATGGTGCAGATTCCCTTTATTCATTCTCAGTTCAGCTATATAACTCCTCTCTATCTTCCCTCTGCTACTTCCAGAGAGGTGTTTTTGCTAACTTTTCTTGAGCCTGAAGATCTGCTTTGTGACCTCCACCAGACCCACCACCTTGTCACTCAAAGGCCTTCTACATTGTGGGCTCTAATAATTTTCAGATAACAAATAAATAATAGACCATAAGTAAACTGCCTTGTTATGTTTTGGACAACACAGGTCACACACAGAGCCCAGTTAACGAGTGAAGGATGAGGCAGGAAGGCCTGAGGACAACTTCTTCTGCAGCTAATCCCAAACCAAAGGTTCTCATTGACTTTCTGTAGGACACGATGTCTGCTCTAAGTGTTGGCCAACAATTTAAATGAACGTTTCCTAATCCCTGACTACTGGAGATATCAAAGTCTGGCAAATACCACGCTGAGTCTCTTCTTCAAGAGGTTTTGCTGTCTATAGCTACGGAAGTGTTCTGCAAATTTAACAGTTGACACAGTAAATTTTTCCAAGGCAAATTTCTCTGGAGGACGAGCATTTCTGGTTGGGTTCATGCGACGTGTTATCTGGCCTTCAGAAAATGTCCTCCTTGGAATTTTCTTCTGTTTCTGGAAAGAGAAGACGATTCCAGTAACAGTCCTTTCAGTTACGTTTGTAGGGTTAAACACCAGAAATTATCTCAAAATGCCTGTACCACACTTGTACTATCATGAATTAATCTTTTCTTCTCCCACTCCTTATTTGTTAAGCCAAACCTCACCAATTTCTAGCATACTTAAGTGTTCTCCCTACATGCTACACCTTTTTGATCCTTTTAAAACACCACACTTTCACAGTCAAATTCTATTACAATTAACATCACAGAACTATACCAAAATTTTTTGTATGGCATATTAAGGTAGAAGCTAGTTCTCACTGTTATTCAGCAGCTAAAGGTTCAGATTTTGCTACAAATTGAATACATCTTTGAGGAATAATCTGAATTCTAGTTTATTTTCTTTTATATTTTTTTAAATTGAAAAGGTGTTAATAAGTTTCTTCTCTTACTTCCAGAGTCCTAGATCTGGAAATTACTAGGAGGCACGAGATACCCTTTTCATATTGTCACACCCTGCTAATTATTGCATGATTGAATTCACGCAACAGAAGTCCTGCACAGACACCTACCATAAAGGCATCTACTCAATCTGACAGGATAAACAAGATGTAGGAAGCAAGTCTACTTGCTACTGTACTCTTTAGTTATTTCCTTCAAAAGAAGTGGAAGGCACATCACAAGGAGACAGGCTGGAAGTCAAAAACCAAGCAGAAGCGATAACTAGAATACTCCTGATGCCTTCCCCCTCCTCAGCTACAGATACTAAATAAAAATAGCAGGCTTATGTATGTATTCAAAGGATGTTTAAGTTTCTATAGCATTTAACTAGAGCTAGCAAGGCTCCAGCCTTTCAAAGACTGTATAATTTGGCTTCACCTTTTCACCTGACAACCACCACACCAGCATTTCTACATGGGCTTCCCAAAGACACGGCCCTTCAATTTTTCCTCAAATCTCTTCAGTTTATAATATATGTGGAAAAACATTACTCTGTAGAGAACCTAGAGGGGTTGACAGTTCTCTGCTTCTAGCCAAGAAAAGTCAGTTGAAATAACTACAAGTATCATTCTGGGTTCGTGTTGAAGTGGTTGAATTTCATCAGCATTGCTCTACTGGGAAGTGTGGATTTTAAAAGAAAAGCCTGCAAGAAGGAAATTAACAGGATCTAAACCCAAAGGAAAGCAACTACTCTTCCTTATTCCCACATACACAGACATTTGCCTAGCATCTCAACAGTATTTCTGGGGCAAAAATGATAAAGAAACATCTCACCTTGATCTCCGTATTTTGTCATAAATTACCTTATAAAATTCCATTTCCTCACATAACTTCTGGTAATTAAATACTGACCAACAGCAAATCTATACAAATAAAGCAACCAAAACCAAAGAAAACCAGAACAAACTTGGTGAAAGTGTTTCATCAGGAAACACATTAATCCTAAATCTAGCAAAAATGACTGTCACCTCTAGCCCGTACCCGAGACTTACCGAAGGAGTCGAGGCGGGCGCTTTCACTGGGAACAGGTCAGGTATGGAATTCAGTTCTGCCAGCAGCTGGTCAAGCTGAAATCAACAGTGATGCCACATTGAAAACTCACTGCAAACTTGCAAATAAGCAACGCCGATCATCCACTCTTCACATGCACTCCAAATTATATCTAAACACATGAAGTTTTGGTGCATGAAACCTTTCTGGAGGCACTCTATTTAAGTGGGGCTCATAAAAGGGGTTCATTTACCCCTGAATGAGCAAACTCTGCAGGGAGTACTAACTTCACAGCTCTCATTAATTCTTCCTGGGAATTAGAATTAGCTAGAATTACATCCAATCTTGTCAAAACAGCATTGAAGAAGCGCATTACAACATGGTTATGATATCTATGACTGATAACGAGAAATTCACAGTTCATATGACAGGAGGGAGAAAAGGAAGACAGGGTACCCTTGGCCAGAAGACTGTAAGATGTTGTCTGTGGGCTATTTTACTGAATGACTGCTGATAGACCTGTGCTTTTTGCCATGGAACTCGGAGCATCCCCCTAAGCAGCGACACTGCAGCATGGAAACTTTGCTCGTTGTTTTTCAGTGGTCCTTAGTGGCAATGACCAGGAACATCCCTTTTTCAATCATGACAGCTAGGGCTGATTTCACAAATGCTGCAAACCACAGCCAGTAATGCTGCATACCCAATCGCTTTGTGCAGATACACACAGCGACATAGGTACACACTCATGTGCAAAGTCGTAAAACAACTAAGCCCCACTGCCGGTTCCCCTAACCATGGCGTATGCAGTATCAGAAGCACTTCAGAAAGACAATCTGTTGCACCATGTAGACAATGTCTGGGAGGTACATTTCAACAGAAGCAGTGGCTGACAGGTCCAAAAAAAATACTGACCTGTTCTGGAAGACCAGGATGAGGCTATCTTCTGAAAAAGCCAGCAATAGCAGGGATGAGCCAGGCTGCTAGCTGTCTCTGAGACCGCCACACCAATCATGAGATTAAAAGCTGGATACAGCATTTCTCGGTAAATACTTTACTGTGGCATTTATTAAGAGCTATTTAATGTCATTACAGTACCGCAACTAGGATGCCAATGAATTTCACAATGGTTGAACTAGAAGGAAGAGTGGAAGGTGAGAAAGGTGGAAGAGCAGCAAGACCAACACAACAGCAGTGAGGATACAGGACAGATTAGAAACACAGNCTTGAGGCTATTTTAGGGGTAAATGTCTGAGTTCTGATGGTCCTCTAGGGTTTTCCCAGGTAGAAAAATTCAAACACAAACCACCATGAGATCTTCCCAAAGTCCCAGCACGGCACCAGCGGGGGACCCCAAAATTCAAGTGTGCTGAAGCTAAGTACTCAGATGTAAATGTCAGAGAACAAAGCACCACTCTTGAGTCTTACCATGGCTTTATTTTCTTTAATATTCATGGCTCTCTTAAGCAGAGCACTGGAACTCTCCTCCTGTGTTTCTTTAATGTCTTCTTCAGACTCTGAAGCAGAACCCTCTAGTTTGTCCCACCGCTTGCAGCTTATTTCTTTTGAAAGAGGTGTGAGGGGTTCACTGTCCTTTAGAGGTAAGTTAGAAAAATCCTGTTCAGGCACTTTTTTCTCAGATGACTTTCTGGTGGGAAACTGCAAGGCAACACGAAGGCCAAAGCTTCTTCTCTTGGGGGAAACCTTCGCCTCTTCCTCCTCTTCTTCCTCACTACCCAATAAATTATC
>VYZW01005007.1:46755-142358 GCA_013401315.1 Balaeniceps rex
GAGGGGAAACGCTCTTATCCTCCAAATAATTTAAATTGTTTCCTTCTGCTGGACTGGTGTGAAGTGTTAGCCTTTTGAAGACCCTAAAAAAAAAGGGGGAATGGAGATGATGTAGCTTTAAACGCTTTGTTGCGAGCGTTCCCCAGCTTCCCAAGTTAAGTGCCCTTAACTTCCCGCGCAAGTGAAATCTAAAGGCAAAAGCTCTGGCAAGCAGAGCTGTTCTCTTTCAGCTGCAAGCCACGAGTTCAAATGTCAAAGTATCACAAATGGTGGGAAGCGAATCAAATTAGAGAAAACAAATCGGAAAAATGGGAATACATCAATGTTTAAAGCATTTTTCCTCCAAGAAATTTCCTACGTTACTCTATTCTTCCACTCTTCAGCTAGCAGGAAGAAAAATGAATGCAAAGATACAGAAACGATTTTTCTACTTCCCTCTGAATAACCTGTATTCCTCAATTAAGAAGTTTAACTTTTATTAAAAACTGACGACATTATATGTGTCCCTTTATTAATCAAGGGAGGTGGTACTAGATTAGGCACTTTATCTATGATTACTCAGTAATTCAGTGAGAAAAACAGCCCTTTGAGCACTCCCAAAGACGGCTGATCGGGTGGGGTGGAGGTCCACGCGCAGCTTTCCCCCGTCCCACTGACACTGTGAATCTTCGCTTGTCCAATGCAATGTGAAGCAGGTCCAGCAGAAACCTGTTGAGATGGTATTTTCCTGTTGCAGCTTTGGTAATGGAACGGTGCACTTTCAAATATGGTTGTAATTAAGTTAACTCTTGTGATTAGGGCACGTTTTATACAATTCCCCTCCCTTTTCCCATTCTCGCATCTCCTGAGAAGCGTCCTCCATCTTGGCAGTATTGCAGGCGCGCGCCTCCTCTGATGGCGCTGTTTCCAACTGCTCGTCATCCATCTCGACAGGATGGCCTCTGCAGGTGGCTCACAGGTAAAGAGCCCTCTCAGGATCAGCAGTGAAGTGTTTGCAGTGCTATAAGATAAATGTGTGTCTTCACCGTTCTCTCTCTAGGATTTGAGAAAATAGGAGAACACTCGATGGCTATGTCTGAATTGGGGGATGCCAGGATAAGGTCTGGGGGCACGTTCCACACCCAGGTTTCCATCTAGCAGCATGGGGGTGAGCTTCCACGAGCCCTCTAGTCTGGATAGTTGGACCAGGACAGCAAGCAATTTACATGCCCACGTAATCTGACTGAAATAAGCCCATGATAACTGTCTTTATAGTTTTTGCATTGATAAAAACTAATCAGATGAACCAACTGGGTTCCTCTGTAGCTTGCCTTCAAACCCAATTGTGAATCGCCGGGCTAAAAATAAATTCAGATTGTTTTGACTATTTTAATACTTTCTGGATGCCATCAAATCAAATGTTATATGTATGTTTTAATTTAGGGGAGAGCTCCAAAATGCGTTGTGCAGTCTGCCTACTACAATGAGATCCCAGGCCTGGGTGGTTATTTTAAATACTGTATTGTAAATATTGACTTAAAATAAAAGTCAGAGGAAAGTATGTTTTTGTAGGAAAGTGAAGGACAGATGAGAAATGGTCTTCTGCCCCTCTCTGAACAGCCACCGTAAATGTGGAAGAAGAGCCTCTCTGTACCATGCGATCTGATCCTCAGTGTAACACATGGTGAACTACCCATTTAAGTAGTTCCAACCTTTATATTCCAGCCATAGGGAGAGTATTTGTTAGAACGGAATGTGAGGAAAGTAGCTGCATGCAAACAAAGGACCATTTAGCCAAAGCAGGCCATTTAAATACTGGTTTGCATTGCAATATCCGCTATAGAGGCACCTGCGGTTGTCACTCAGGCTGCAGGAATAAGAAGCTTTGGGGACGCGGTGGGGAGGACGGAGTTCAGTAGAAGACAAAATGCGGGAATTATGTATAATATCAGGAAAACTGAAATGCAGACTTCTTAAAATACAGAAGAATAAAGGTCTCTTGTGCAATACGTTCCTGAAAGACATGTATTTTATGTATTCCTCTGCTGACCCTGGGTTTGGTTCTTTCACTTGTCCCCAGCAGTCTACGTTATGAAGCACTTCATTTGTTAAAAGCTGTCAAGATGCTATCTTGGATTGTGAACAACAGATTTGAAATGACTGTGTTGACTCTCCTGTGCTAAATTAGAGGGAATAAAATTGCATTTCGTTGCAATAGAGATGTGCAGCTATTATGCTGTTACAAAATACGTTATGAACCGCCTGATAATATCTTGTGCTATTTTATGCAGTTTGTTGCTTTGTTTCTCTTCTTTCTGTTAACTTTCCACTTCATTTTGTACTTTCACAATCCTTCTCCTTCCCAGCATTTTCAAGCTCTTCGTGTCAGCTATTGCTCTTTATGTTGCTCTATTAGAAGTGTTTTTTTTTTTAATTTCCTTAGTTTAATTTGTCTGCAGCTGTCCATCAAATACTTCTCAGTGTGGATTTTCCATCGCTGAATTCCTGCCCATTTTCTTTACCTCTTTTCATATTACTTCAAAGTTTGTTTTTCTAGCCCCCAGTAGCTTTTGTGTTATTGCCTTGTCAGTAGGATCTCGTCAGCTGCTCAGATGAGGTTCAGCTGGATTCTGGGTACTCTTCAACTTCAACCTTATATATTAAATCTGAATTATTTTGCAATGACTAGATCCAGAATAGTTTCTGACCTTGCTGATCATCCCATGAGAGCGTTGCTGATAACGTCTCAGTCCAGGTCTTCGGATTCCTAGACTATGTAATGAAACTCATAAGTTCTGCTTCAGGCTCGATGTGACCATTATAATCAGACTACAACTTTCTGAACAGAACAAATGTGTACTGAAGGAATTACGAGCTGCTTGGAATGTGTATCAGGTATAGCAGGTCCACCAGTTTATGTGGACCACCTCGCTAACATGTTGATGCACAGTAAAATTACAGAATGGGCCTACCACCTCTCTGAAGTGGCCTTGTAAATGCAAAATTTGTTTGCCATTAGTTTCGAATGAACAAATACCACTCTAGATTATAATTCTGGACTTTAATGCTGTGAATTTACTGAGGTGGATAACCATTAAAATCAATCCCCACTCCTGAGCTCTGTTTTCACTGCTCCCTCCAACAGTCTCTAATTTGGGGGCCATTGTAATCATGACTGGGGGCTTTGCCCCCATCTTCCTGCCACCACGTTTCTCTGAGACCTGTCAAGCATTTTAAGTAGCACGCACTTTCCCACACTTCTCAATGAATGCTGACATACCTAACTTAAAAGGATTACTTTCTGCTGAGAGGAATTGTAATCCTCTTTTCCTGCTCTGCAAATCCTCTAGTAAGTGAAAAAGAAAAGCCAAGATCTGTTCTGCTGTGCAGGGCACATCACCATCTCAGAAGGTATAGAAGAAAACAACAAATCTAAGATTTACTTGTGGTCACACTTGTGCAGGAGCTGTGTCCCTGACTATTAACTCATTGGCATCTTCCATCACTATTTTTGGTGCTTTGATATTTTCTGGTTTAGTTCCTAATAGCTGTATGAATACACGCACAATTGCTACGGGGATGGTGCTCAGGACAAAATACTTCTCTCAAAGGTACCTACAAAGAGCTACAGACACTGAATTGCCTTAACTTGAACCCAGTTTTTAATAATATTCTGTTAACAAACCCCAGAAATGTACGTTTAACTTGTATACAAAAACTGGTGGTTTTCCAAACCAGGTAAGGTCAATTTGGAGGGTATTTTCAAAAGCCATTGCCAAAGATGCCAGTGATGGTGAAGGTTTGTGCTCCAAGGGTGGGGTGTCCGTGGTACCCAGCACAACAACAAAAGCACAAATGTTCCTACTACCTTGATTTCCACCCATCCATCTCCAAACCTTTCCTCACACCCGTTGGTTGTTGCAATAAATTGGCTTGTGGGTGAGGCTGAGAGCAAAGTTTGGGTGATCTCACCCTACCATCTGAGACCAAAGCCTCAGGTTATTCTCTTGCAATAGTAGTCTGAATCCTAAGAGAGCCTTCCCCATGCTCTCTCATAGTTCCCTTAAAAGACCTGCAAAGCTTGGGGCGGGGAGTACCAATAAAGTTTGTATTGCTGAAAATTTCATTTTCTTGTTTCCTATTGCAAACCAGTATTTTGTTTCCAGGCTTTCATAAAGTAGATGAACCAGGATTACTGTCTCCTCCCCCTTTCCATTACACTTATTAGACAGCAAGCTGTACTTACCAGGTGGATGAACACCAGCTTCCAGCTTCATCACAGGAGGTATTTTCCTTTCCAGTATACTACTGCTGCAGCAAAAAGTCCACACTCCAAATTTATGAGAGGATCCTTGGCATTGTTTTCTTGATCTAATTCTGCAAGTCTCAGGTCAAGGTGAACAACCATGTCCTTTACTAATTCATGCTAAAATTCCCTGTTGATATTTGGAAGTGCCATGTGTTTTTATTAATTCTTAGCTGTATTTCAGCCCACTCTGATGGATGGCTACTTCCAAACTGCCCGTGAGGGGACTGTGTTAGTTTTAGCTAATTCCTTTCTGGGTAAATTCTGCAGCATCAGCAGAGCTGGACCATCTCAGTTGGATACAGGAAATGACCTTCTCTCCCCTACCTTCCCAGCCATTCATCTGGGACAAATGAGTCTTACTGTTTCAGAGAAATGAGCTTTGGATTTTCCTTTCAGAGGAAGTGTTGTTTTGTATCCTGTGAGCTAGGATCATCCGACCTTTCTCCTCCTGCTTTCCACAGATTAAAAAAGGGCTAGGAACATATGGCAATGCCCTATTTCATCCACATTCTCTAGGTGGTTCACTTCCCGATTCTTTCTCCTATGTCATCCTTTCAATTTCTTTCTGAGGCTGATTTGTCAGTTCTGTAAATCCTGCTGAAGATCATCATCATTAGCAAACCCCAGGCTCACCAAAGTTTGCCTGGCATACATCTCCTCAAAAAATCTGCTATGTCCCTACCAATTGCCGGTCCACTTTGGCATCTGAAGCTGGGAGAGAAATCTGCTCTGACTTCTTGTACCCAACAAAGCCTTTGCATCAGAGCTCTTCTCTTGTATGAAAGGTCACCCTCCATGACTTCCTGGGATGCTTCAGGCTGCTATTTTCATCGCTTTCAGCAAGTTCAGTTTCAGTTTCAATTTCAAATATATTAGTCAATATTTGAGTTTTGCAAGTACTTCTACCACCTGACGTAAGAGTTTCTTCAACTCAGTTACATCTTGACTCAATGGGTTTTTCTCCTGGGCTTCTGGATCTCCCTTAGAAGTCACCTGCATGATTTAAGCAATGAGCTGAAAGCACAGGGAATCACAGATTGTTTCATTTAGAAGTAGAAAATGAAGATATATGCTAGGTATTTCTTCGTTGCATTCTGGTTTACTTACAATGCACTTAAAGACAATTTTCTGAAATAAAACAGGAAAAAGAAAAAAATAGACTATTTTATTGTGCACAGTTCCAGTCCATCCACCCCATCCAGTTGTCTACCCAAAACTAGAGTTCACTTTCTATCTTATAGCTTCCATTCAGGCCATGTGTCTTCACTGCTTTCTATTTCTGAAACCGCTCAACATCTCAGTCCTGTGTTTGTATTTGTAAATTCCTGGGAAAGCCTCCCTTCTTTCCTCTGAGAGAATTTTTGCACTGGCATTTCGTATGGCCAACACTTTGGCAGGTGGCTTCCATTGTGTTCGCTTGTTTAACCCATAAAAGGCTTAATCACTTCTTTTATGCTCCTCTAGCATGCCTAGAATCCGGATAGTGGACCCATCAGCTTCAACCCATATTAGACACGCTTATTAGCAGCTAACAGTATGTTTCAGCATCACATACGGTGGGACTTGCTATGTGGGTTTGCCTATGAATATCCCGTCTTTACACTAGTGCTGAGAATATAGCAAAAGGAGAAAGGAAGAATTTTTTTGCTGTGCAGGTAGTTTAAATTTCAGATGAAGGAGGCAGTGTCTCCATTCTGAAATCTGCCCCTTTCCTTCTGCTGACCCCCTTTGGGAGCTCACACAGAAAAAATATCTAAAGTATGCAAGCTGTAATGTAGTATTAGGAATGGCTCTACACATCAAATAATATATAATAAACAGGTATACCATCGATGTCTGGAGCCACAAGGGTAAAGGAGGCAAAGACAAAGTGTAAAGCACTATGAGGTAGAAGTGTGGGGTTTCGCCTTCCTGTAACACAGAGCATTGTGCCACCTGGATTCTCCCCAAAATCCAAATTATATAGTGTCTTATTGCTTTCTACAGCCGCTAAACTGACAGTGGAATTAACTTATTACCAGGAGTTGCTAACAGTGCGCCATTTACTAAATCTTTGCAGCAGGAGGAAAAGGAGCCAAGACAACATGCCAGAGCGGATTGGTCAAAGCGCAAAGTGAAGCTGGAAAATTGGGCCAGAGCAGCACGGATCTGGAGGTGAGGAGAACTGGGAGATGGAAGTGCAGAAGCAGAGAACAGGCTCCTGCAGCCTTTGCCTCTCCTCCTCTCTGGCAGCCGAAGCGACACATCCCTTGGGAGATCTAAAGAGGATGCAAGCCTAGCCCTGCCCATGCCACCACCTTTGTGCCTTGCTGTGGCAGCCAGCTGGAAACTCACACTAGAGGCTGCACTGCCCTGTCACGGAGGGGACAGCGTGGGGTGAGAGGCTCCCAGGACCCCCAGCTTCCCCCGCCAGCGGGAGAGAAGGGTGACCAGTATACTGACAGTCTGCAGTACTACCCCATGGGCCACGGCACTCTACTGTCCCAGGTCTCAAATAGCTTAGGTAATGCATCACTTTTGCCCATTTGCCTGTGGTTTATTTTCTGGCAGCTGGGCTATGCCTCGATAAATGCCTCTGTGAGAGAGAGAGTCTCTTAGAGAAATCTTTTTACTACTGGCTCACATTTATTTCTAGCAACTGGGACTAAGGTGACTATAGTCAGTAGTAAGAAACTCTGGCCTTCACCCAACTTTTCATATACCTCCTAAATTAATTTGCACAGAGCACAAAAGTGGTACTTGTGCTTACCCACCTTCTCCCCATAGCCCAGTCTTGTGGGAACAACCTTGTTTCCCCAGTTCTCCTGGATAGTTTAAATCCTTGAGGTGCATTCACAGCCTGCTGGCACTGGTCTATAAAAGCAGCATCACTAACACTTTTGCCTTTTTCTCCCAGAGGCTGGGCAGGATTGTCGAGTGACATTCTGCCAGCACCACACATCTGCTTGGGGCATCATAAAACCTTCAGCCAGATGTCTGCAATTCAAGCTGATCATCGTGCCCCAAAGAGTTAGATGGTAGAAGACTACTAGCATGCAAAGAAGCTGTGTCTCAGGTATTATTTCTTGGCACTTGGAAGCTGCCAATGGGTAAGTGTCTGTAGACTTCTCTCAACCCTCTGACAATACATGTACAGCATCTGAGCGAGGTCCTTTCTTGCTGGCATACTCCAGAGGGTAGCAGATAACGGGATCCCATGTGGCCTCAGTGTCCCCACTGCAGATCAGTGAAAGCCTGCAATTATTTTGGGAACACTGCCCTTCTTGTGCCACCTGCAAGTGAACCGAAGCAATAACTGCCCCCAGCAAGCATCTGTAACTATGGGTTTAGCGGGTGACTTGCCACTTCCAAGCCAACTAGCCAGTGACCTGTAACAATCTAGCCAGGCATCTTCTACTTCTGGCCCTTTCCACCTGAGTCTGTTAGAACCATGTGGGCCAAAACAAGCTCCTCATGCAGCTCCAGATGTACCATCTACTCGTGCAAAATGTCTAGGCTCATTGCCAGGCATCCCACATCTTGCTGAGAGTGCAGTCTCAGCAGACGGCGGTGTGGTGGGCCTTCCCATCAGCTAAGAGTGTTGCCTACATCTCCAGCTCAGCAAGGAACCACACACCCTCCCTCAGGAAGAGTCAGCTGGAGCCATAGCACTGAAAAAGTGTTTGCCACCATCTCTTGCGCCTTATCACTGGAGTGACTGAGACTTGTGCCCGTGCTCAGCATCTGGTAGACAAGACTGCCTGTGTTGGATCTGTTTATGTTTTGTCACTGGCTGGAGCACAGATTGCAAACACAGGGCTGGAGAGTGCTCCGGTGGAATTAGCTTATTTGAATGAGCTCTTTTCCTGGGCTTTATCCACCCTTCAGCTTCTAAAGGAGCAGATAAGTCTTCTCAACAACACACAGGAAAAATTACAAAGCAGCAGTGCATTTCACTAGAAATGCAGTGTTTGGGAAGTAGATGTCTAGATGCTTTTATAGTTAACCATGTTATACTCCTCCTTTTCATACGCTGATTGAACCCCACCATAAAAGGATTTTCAACACCATCTTCCTAGAATAGTTTCAAAATCTCATAGCTTTCATGGGAAGGAGTACCTGCCTCCAAGGAGGATGTTAGAGAATTTTATCCTTTGCATTTAAAAGTTGCACAGGTCAAGAGACTTTATCTTCTACTATAGAACACCTGGAAAATGTCTACTATACAAATTAATTTAAATCCAGCTTAAATCCAGCCCATTGGAGCTCATGCCTCCAGTGATCACTTCAAATCACTTTGAAGTTAAATCAAAAAGCTCTTACAAAAACACATCAAATGTCTTTGTTATTCTCACAATGTTTTAGGAGTAAGTTTTGAAAGGCACTAACAGCACTGAATGCAAGAAGCCCAAACCCCTGCAAGAGCCTGCACGGTACCTAATCAGTAGCTGGTGCTGGGTGCTAGAGGGTAATTCTGTCCCTTATAGTCTAAGAGAAGGAATATGTAGATGCTATAATCAATAAGTGGAAATGAGACGAAGAGTCACAGATTCAAGAGATGTCCTGATTGCATTTGTGCTCCCAAACCACCACGATTTCCTTTTTGGGGCAAGGAGAGGATGCGTGGCATAAAGGGAATCTTTTGATACATCTATCACATTGCATCTGACTTTCTTTTGATCCTGAGCACCAGGTACCTAACCCGGGGCACAACTGCTGCTCACACTGCTGACTTTACTGGTGGGCAGGATCCTGTGGAAAAATTTGTGGGTGCTCTATTCGACCAAAACAAGGGAGTGCAGTGGAACTCTCCACCTTGTCTTATAAAGTGCAAAACCAAACTCCCCATAATTTGTTGTGTTTTAAAAATCTCTTTCTGCCCAAGCAGTATAGCACTGTGGCTCAAGGAAGTAAAAACAGAGCCTAGTATAGGAATAACTGCCTCCTTTCTTTTTATTTTTATGCATTGATAACTAGAATCATCCTCTCCATTGTATCAGTGCAAAGATGCTCTGGATCAAACCCTATCTTTAATAAATATAAACAGTTAATCCATTAGTCCAAAGACTTATGAGCGTATCTATTAGAGAGAGAGAGGTTTATACCATCATACAATTAGGAGAGTACTCTAAGTCTTTATGTCATTTTTTAAGATATCTCTTTTTTTTTTTAGTTATTACAGGAGTGAACTCATTACAAATAAAGCTTGCTTCACACTTCAGAGGAGGGTAAGGCAGTAGTTAATTGAATTGTACACACCTCTCACCTGCCCTCACCAAAAGTAGAGTTCGAAGGATTGGTGAGGGAAAGGCCATGTCTCCCACAAACAGACAGAAGCTCCTGCATGCTGCTGGGGGACAAAACCTTGGTTCCAGGACTCCCTGTGCTGTTGTAGCATCCCCTCTTCCTTGTGTCTCTTGTTGAGCAGTTGTCAGCCATGGTTTGAAAAAAGAATACAACCCCTTCTCCCAAGGAGATGCAATAAGGGATGCAATAAGAACAAGGAAGATTTGCAGATTCAAGAGGTGTCACGACCTCACTTATGCTCTCAAACCACAAAGTTTTCCCTCATAGGAGCCAAGAGTGGATGTGCAGAAAGGGAGAAGCCTTTTGATATTGCCCATCTTTTCCCAACATTAATGATGCTCAGTTGTCCCCAGTGACCACTCTCCCATAGGCACACACGTTACACTGAGCGTATTTTTGAGCAACTCACAAGGCAGTAGGTACTGGCTGAGTCTAGTATAGAGAGGAACAGACAGGAAGGAGAACAGTTTGAGGGAAATTAAAACACAAGAAGAAATCCGAAGAGACCAGTTACGAATCCTTGGTGGTTGGCTTATGCTTTGCCTACGTGTTATAGCATTACATATGTCAGGTTAGTTAGAGAGCTCCTCGTGACAGGGACAATACCTCCCACGTGTTTAAACAGATCCTAACAAGGTAAGGCCTTGAGGCAAAAGGCAACACAGTTAAAAACCATATATCCAGGTTGATTGACAGAACGTGGAGAGATGGATCACTGTGCTTAGATTTCTTTCGGGAAGCTCCTGTTACAAAAGTGGCAAATCAGTCACCCTCAGGACAGAAGACGAACCCTTTGCTAACATGCCACAGCGAACAGCAACGAGAGCCTGAAATTTTTCCATGGGGAAACATGCCATGAAAAGGGTGGTAATGCCTGGCTTGGCCGATCTCCAGGACAGGCTCTGCACCTACTCTGCTTGAAGAAAGCGAGGACCCAGGTGATGGCTGAGGAAAAAACATTTCTACCATCTTTGTGGAAACCAAACACTTGGCTGACATCAAATATTTATTCTCAAATATTACCTCCCTTGGAAACAGGCAGAAACACAAGGAAAAGAAAGACTGACTATTTCCCTGTAGTCACACAGAGAATGCAAGAACAGGGGCAGGTTTGCATGAGCACTAGCTCTCTGCCTTTCCCTCCTTATGCAGCGTTGGTCCCAGTCCAGCTTGGATTGCCCTCCTCTGCATGGCTGGCAAGGCACTAGCTCTCTCCCTCGGTAGGATGGGAGGAAACTGGGGGCTGGCCTACCTGGTTTTTCCTTCCTCTCTCCACCGATCACCTTGCCCCCTGCATAATGCATCAGCCCAGTGCCCTTTCCCCTTTTTCTCTCATGGCTTCTTGGCAGCAGTTCTCCTTCCATCATCGGGAGGGTGGACTGGGAAAGTGGGACTTGGGCAGACCAAGAAGAAGCTGAGTTCTCACATTCCAGCAAAGAGGAGGTGGTGACAGCCACAGCAGAAGTAATACACCTCCTCAAAATGGCTTGGCACTGGCAAAACTGTGATTTGAGGAAACTCAAATTTGTCCACCAGGGTTGTCCTCGCTCACAGGAGAGCCTGTCAGGAGGGAAGATTCCTTCAGAATAACCAGGTGATGAAGCAACTATCACTAGTGCATACATTTTCCCTCTGGTCTTTGCAGTGCATTTACTGCAAAGCTTGTCAAGCAGCAAGGGCACAAGGTAGTCCCCAGTGGCAAAACTATGTCATGGCTGCCTAAGACATTTGGCACAGTCCAAAGAAGCACGAGTGCCAGCTCTGCTGGAGCAGAAGTGTGTGTGCAAGCTGCCGAATGTAGGGAAGCAAAAGGTACTTTTAGCAGGATATTGAATAGACTGGGAGGCATGAAGATTTGTATTGGCCTAAACATAAGCGTGTTGCTAAAAGTGAAGTTTCACTAGTATTTTGACAGAGATCCTCCACAAGTCTATCGGACTGGCCATCTCTTGGATTCACATATTCTAGCCACCATCTCCATCTTCCACCTCCTGCCCATTTCTGGGTGAGTTTCACTAGTTGCTTTACTAGTTTGCTTCTTTTCAGGAAGCATCATGGTTTATGTGCTTTTGATAACCCAGAAGAAAGGATGGCGCATTGCAATCACCACCCAGTGTTGCATCTCCCAAGAGGTGGCCATTTTGTAAGCTGCTCCCTGGCAGGGGGCTAGGTAGGAAGAACACCTTCAGGGCTCTTATTAGCATGCTATATCTCCAGCATTATTACCACACAAATCTTTTCCTATGAAAAAACAGACCAATCATCCTGAAACCAGTTCTGTACCTGTACTTCAATGCCTGTACTTTGCACTGGAACAGGGGTTATAGAGAAATGTGAGCAAAACGTATTCGCTTGTTTGGTCTAGCAGGCAACTACCTTGAGCCAAACAAATAAAACACATTTTTTAAAAAGCCTTTTGCTTCCTGTAGAATACCGCTTTGTTTGCCATCATTGTTTGGCAAATAGGAAAGGGCTTATCTCCCCTTTCCAGAAACTAGTGCAGCTATAGAAGAGCTCCAGAAACTTGTCAGTCTTTACTAAGAAAAAAATATTGGTTTAACAGCCCTTGCCAGGAAATTATCTGAACCTTCAGAAAGAGAGAAGGTGTGAAAATTAGTTCACTGGGTTATGCCATTCTTACCTGATTTTTAGTGTTCAGTTCCAATTCAAGGATCTTATTGGGTGTATTTTCAAAAGCGAACTACAGTAACCTTTAGCATTATAGCGTTCCTATATTAGATATTTCTTGGTTAGCTGCAAAATTAGCAGTTACCTCTCCAGTGCAAAATGTGCCATATTTTTGTTTGATTAATTTGTAATTAAAATTTAAGCGAGTATGTCTGGTTTCTAGCAGATGGAGGCAAAGGCATAGCTTTGACCGTAGTTACAGTTTTGTTTAACCCCCTCCAGAGAAACATAGTTACTGTGCATTAATATACAGCCTTTCACCACCAGACCTGTTAGTGTACATTATGGACTAATAATAATAATTATATTGTCAAACAATTCAAACTGCGTAACAATACAAGCTCCTCTGAAATGTGAAGCACTAGAGGTAATGAAACCTGCTTTTCTTTATACAGTCAGCTCAAACCTCTTTTTGAGCAATCTGGTGTTAAATAAATAATGGGCCTGGTTGCTCCCTCCTCCAGGAGAAACCATAGGAGGGAGCAGAGTGGGAGGAAATCTCCAGGAAGTTTTGCCTTGTCGAGACCGTGCCTAAGCTTTTTCCTGAGGGTGGAGTTGCTCATTCCCTACGATGCCCTCTTCTCCCATGCACGTGAATGCGGGTGCAAAAAGACACTCCACCTAGAGGAGATTTCGGTGAGGGTCTCAGGCAGGCCAGGAGAGGATGGGTGGGCTCTTCTTGGCATGGCCATTGTGCTTGTGGTTCACTGGGCATGCAAAGGACACACGGCATCACTACTACAGCGATGGCTGTTCTTTATGGGACCACGGGGTTTGACAGCCGAGCATTGCAGCCTCTCGGCTCTGAGGCTGTGGCCCAAGCTCTGTAACAGGACAAGGACCCTGTTTTGACTTGAGTGTTAGTAACCTGCCCATTTCTGGAGCACAGTTTTGCGGTTCTCTATGCCACCAATCAACCCAGTGTACCTAGGTGACTTGTTCTCACTAGCACTTTTTGTTAATTTAGTCCCTCATTGAAAACTAGAGCTGTGAGAGCAGGTGAAGCTCAAAGTCTCCTGCAATTTTGGTACGGTAGAAGCTGAAGAAATCTGGTAGATGTTTCCCTAATTCTGAGCATAGAGTCGCACAGAGTTAGTGCTATGAGCAGAAGACACAGGGTGTGGTGAGGCACAGGCTTGCACGTGAGTGCTTTGAGAGGCTTTTTTGGTAGCTCTTCATTTCCCACCTTTTGTGCAGAAGTTTTTTCCCCACAGGTGAGATGCTGCAATAGTTACAGTCCATGCCAGCTCCCATAAGTCACTGCAGTCGATGAGGCTGACTCTGCCCTGGACCCGGGCAGGAGCACACACAGGATCTGTGATGGTGGCTGCTAGGTTGACAACCTCCAGCAGCAACAATAATGTCTTAAGCTGCTTCTGCTGTCTTGGATACCGCTGCATGATTGAGGACACTATGGAAAGCAGACACACGCAGACAAAGCTGGGGGTATCGGGAGGGTATCATGAGGTGGGAGACAGAATCAATTTACGTTGGAAAAGACCTTTAAGATCATCAAGTCCAACCGTTAACCTAACACTGCCAAGTCCACCACTAAACCATGTCCCTAAGTGCCACGTCTACACGTCTTTTAAATACCTCCAGGGGTGGTGACTCAACCACTTCCCTGGGCAGCCTGTTCCAATGCTTGATGACCCTTTCAGTGAAGAAATTTTTCCTAATATCCAATCTAAACCTCCCCTGGTGCAATTTGAGGCCATTTCCTCTTGTCCTATCACTTGTTACTTGGGAGAAGAGACCAACACCCACCGATAACCCATTCATCCTCCTCCGTGCCTTGTGGAGTGACCTACAAAAGACACAAACCTGCTCTTCTAGGTCAAAGCCTAGGGGAGGCATGGTACAAAACCCAGAAGATTCAACTACTTTTTGCACAGACATTCTTTAACCTTTTCCCCATGAAACCTCTCTCTCAGGTGCACCCAAGTAAACTTGTCCTCGCCACGCAGGACAGAATTTCCTGGCACCTGCCTTTGGTTTTTTGCTTCACCGCTGCGGTCTTCAGACTCACCTGAAAAAAAGCCTCCCAGGGAGGAGGAAAAAGCCAAGCCAGATTTTCCGGGGATCTCCCGCTTTCTGCTTGCGGCAGGCGATGGGGAGCCCGCAGGCGCCGCGCCCGGGCTCTCCCCACCCGCGGCCTGTTGGGTGCTGCAATGGTGCCATCTCCTGGAAGAAATCCGAAGAGCAGGGTCTGGCCCGGGTTTTTGGGGGCGGTGGGTGAGTCGGCCAGAGCTTGCCCTCGCTGCCATGGCTGCCACAGCGCTCGGTGTGTGGAGAAACAAGGCCTGCGAGAGGCCGGGGCGGCTCGGTGGGTGCCGGGGAGCCCCGGGCACAAACCGGCCCAAGGGCACGTCCTGGGGCTTGGTGATGCTAGAAACGGCAGCAGGGGGGCACACAGAAAATGTTAGCCGAGGCAGCTGCCGGGGTGAGCAGGCTGGGTTCAGCAGGGCTTTACTGGAACTCCTGCGAGGAAGCTTTGGATCGGAGATGCTCAGTTGCAAAACCTGCACAGCCGAACTCCTCTGCCGTGCTCTGGTGTAACTCCCCGGGCTTTGCTAGAATGGGTCCTGTGAAACTGAGGGGCGAGCTAGGCCCCGAGCAGAACACTGGAGTCTGATTTATCACACTGAAAATCTGTCTAAGCCATCCCAGCTGGGGCTGAGAGCTTTGATTACAGAGCAAAGAGGTCCCTGTACCTGGGCTCTGGTCCCTGAACTACTGCTCCCCCCTCTCTGAGTTACCTGTTGCCATAGCAATACTGCTTCAGGAGAGGATGGAAAGCCTTCAAGTAACGGTCAAACTAGGCAAACTTTCTCCCTGTTCTTCCCAGCGCTAAGCAGATGGAACAATGATTAGTACTAAGGCAAGAAAATAACTGGGATCTAAAACGTTCCTAAGAAAAAAATAAAAATCCCAGAAAACCAAAGAGACCTATTAGTTCATTTTGTCTGCCCCCCAGCCGTCAGAGAAACAATGAGCAACAATTTGTCCTATAGCACACTGTACTGTACCATATGGGTCCAAATTCTCCTCCTACTTATATTGGTATAAATCAAGAAGCCAGTGGAGTTACACAGGTATAAAACTGGCATTATCAGTTCCTGGGTCTCTTTAAATATTACTGAACCCTACTGCTGATTCTTCTTTGTCTGCCTGTTAGAAACGATTGTTAAAAAGGCACATGCATTTCTCCATAGCACACTGTATCATGCGAAGGGGTTCTTTTATTGGCTTTGATCTTTCTTTTTACTTTTATTATTTCTTTGAAGAAATGCAGGATTATTACCTCAATCTAGCCAGCTGGCCTGCTGGGGCTCCCTTTGCTACATCAGGGGTTTCTCTTTTTTCTAATCCTCCCTTTATGGATAATCCTTCTCTACCTTCTAATGACTCTTGGCTAAGGAGCGTATTTTGTTATTACTACCTGTTGTTTAGAAATTCATTTTATTTGGTGTAGGTGTTGCTAATTGTTTGCTAATGAAAACCTTACTACAATCAATGTGGTCAGGATTATGCTTGTCTTCGTGGCAATTAACCCTTTCTTCCTATCTGTTCTGATTTAGATTTCCCCAGGAACTTTTTAGTTTTTAAATATCAAGCCTAATTCTGTTTTTTGGGGCCCAAGGTAGAGGTTTCTGTGTACTTCCAGATAGCGTAGGCAACTTGTACTTCCCATGAGAGATTTAAAAAAGGCAGAAGTTGGTATTCTGTAATCTGCAAAATGTTTGTATGTGCAAATGCAGTGATGTCTAAGGTAAGTCCTGGAACAAAATGTGTAGGACAGATCTACAGCTTAAGACAAGGAATGGAGATCATTCTGTTTTATAGAAATATGGATAATCTCAAGGCAGGGAAGACTATACACTCTTAAAGACTCTTTGTAATCCTCTTTATCATACATGCTATTTAGACACAATATGTATCCCCTTTACACACAGAGAATGAAGAATAAGCCTCGCTTTGAAGAATTTACAGTTTAAAAAGACAAAGGCAGATCAACAGCATTAGGAAGACAAAGAGCAACAGCTGCACAACGTAATAAAAATACAAAGCTTGTCAGCCACCATTCCCTCCTCCCACTTTGTTTCATTCCCTCAGCCTGACCTTATATCTCACCAGTTGCCTTACAGCCACCTTATAAGAGGAATAATGGATTCAGGCAGGTGATGCCCCAGCCCACACACGGACCAAACTATAGGATCTCTGAATACTTTAGGAGGAAAGTGTGATGCAGGATGCATCTCCTCGGACAGAGATGCCCAAGAAGCAGCAACGCCCTCCCCCCCAGGTCTGTCCATACTTTGGATAGTGGAGTTTTGCCTCTACTTCCAAACTGTTGGAAAAAGGATGAAGCTCTAGCAGCATAAAGAGGAACCTGTCTCTGCCACCATCCCTCTCTTGCTTAGGAAGGGAGAGGGGAAGGAGCCAACAGCTAACATGGGTCCAGGTGCATGGCAGTGCCCTGCTCACCGAAAGCAGCTAACAAAGCCCTGGCCCTTCAGCCTGGAAAAACCAGGGGACTCTTGCTGATGAGGGATTCATAAATCTGACCTCTCGCTCTCCCAAGGGCAGTTGTAGCTCATCTGTGGCTACACATCATTCCTACACCGAGGAGCCTCAAGGGCTTTTTGAATTAATTTTACCTCAAACGAGATTTGTTTCTAAAAACCTGAGCCTGAATGTCTTTATGCTCTGAAGTACCTCCAGTTGGAATACCATGGCTCAGAACAGTCCTTAACCTCATGCTTTGCATGCCATGTACTGCATTAGCTATTGGCATGTGATGAAGAATTCAGCACTGTAAGTGACCAAAGTAAAACCAGGAATGCTCCACTATTGCTGCAGGTAACAGCTGGGACAAGCAAGGAAGAAATCAATATTGAAAAAAGAGAGGGAGAGGAAGGGTCGTATCTTAAAGGTCTAGATAGCTTTTGTTTGTTTGCTGCAGTATCGTCCTGGTTGTTGAACACTAATGTGCTTTAACTCTTTTTCACCAGAGTCTAGACCTTTCTGAGTTCCTCTGACAGCCAAGGCATTATGGTACATCACCAGGATGTTATTCAGCCGATCTCTCCATAATAAAAATATAAATGTCTTTTTATTATTTTTTTCCAGTCACCATTGCCAATTTTGCAGGGTGCCAGACAACCATGCTACTGTGTGTGACTGATGGCACCCGGCCAGTCTTGTGTAACCATATTATTCATTTGCTCATTCAGGCTTAAAGCAAAACCAGGTTGGCACTAGCTTTTCAAAGCTGGCTTCAGCAAAGGCTCCTTTCTTTGAGCAACCAGTGAACAGAAGGGGAAAAAAGAAGGGTAGGAGGACTGGGGCCAACCAGGAATAAAACTGAGCAGCCCAGAGAGCAGCATCTCAGCTTGCTCAGGTTACCTGTCTGCTACCTCTCTGGGAGAGTGAGGGAGTGAGGAAAAACCAGGTAACCCAGAAAATACAATAGATCTGAGCTGCTGCTGTGGCAGCTTGGGTGATGCTCCTCATCCTCTCCCATACAGCTCATGCTTTTTTGGCTCAGGTAGAGGCACAGCATCAGCACAGGTCCAGGACCAGCCAAGCTGCATGTTCTCCACACTGACCCCAGGCTAAAGACCCTTCTCAGAAGCAGGATTGCAAAGCAGCGACGGCCGCGTGGCTCCAGCCCAGCCAGTGCTGAGGCTGCGCTGAGCCGCCCTGCCAGGCTCAAGCACTGGCAGATCTTCTTACTTTGGGCTTGGTGCCACACAACTGCAGGTGACTGCTGGCTTCAGCACTAGCACTGTGGCATTTGCACAGCAGTCTCAGATATAAGCTAATGGGTCTGGTTGGACCCAGGCTGGTTTGCTTAGAGTCATCATGAGCATCTCTGCATCCATGAGTAAGCCATTGTTGACTAAAAGGATTAAAAGTGTAAGATGGGACACACTTGTTAACATGAATGTAACCCACTTATATGGAGTCAGAAGGGCTTTTAAAATCTGGGTAGTTTTCTTTCATCTTTCTCTCCTTTCCTCACTATGTTCAAATCATCTCTCTCACCCTTCTGCCCATTCAGCTCTTCATTACTGGGGGCTGATTATTCTGCCTTCAGTCCAGTTCATCTCAGCACAGGTTCAGGGTAAGCTTTGGAAACCAGACAGCAATCGCTACTGCCAGCATGCCCTGAGACCAGACAAACATCCTGTTTCAGTCTAACTGCTTCTAAGAGCAGAGGGCTTCAAAGGGCTGGTGGTGTTTTTTTCTTACAGCTTGGGCCTCTTCACCCAGCTCAGCTGCAGCCAGAGTGTGTCTGACAGACCTGCAGCTGGGGAAGCTCAGTGAAGGGTAACCAGCTCGTTTTTTGATGCAGACTGGTGTTGGGGAACAAGGGAAAGGCAGCTCAGTGTAATGGCAGGGAGAAAACAGTAGTGCAGAGAGCCAGAGGCAAAGGCCAGACTAAGGCTTGGGTTTTGGTTTTGTCTTTAAAGATTACTTAAGCAGCAAAATCTGTAGGTAGGAGGTTAGTTCAGGCTTGGTTTGCAAACACCTGTGTATTGCTTGGATGGTAATTTTGGCCTGTGAAACTTGTCTCCTTCCTCCCATCAGCAAAGCTGCAGATACGTTTGGTTGCTTCAGCTCACCAGCTATCCTTTTATTTACGTACACCAGTGTTCTCGCATTAGAAATGAGTTGTTTACTTTTACCAAGGTACGATCTTGCTGGCAGGGTGCTGGAATATTTGGGGGGGTTGTTGTTGTTTGGGTTTTTTTAAAGAGCCTAGCTTAGAGGTATATGATATGCTCTGCAAGGTGTAACATAAACATCAAATCACATCACATTACCACATATGTTCTTTTAGCTTAAGACAGTTCTGTAGTGGCCCTTATCATAGAAAAAGTTGCTGCTTTAGCAGAAGTTGGTCTGATATCCTAGCTCAGAGAATATGACCAAAATATTTTTCTTTGGATGCTCTCACAATGCATTTGTCTGGATTTGAGTCCTACTTTTTCATGATTGATGGTGCAGAGCAGATTGTGTCATACTCTACCTTATTCTGCTGGACCTCAAATCTCATGTCAGCTTCTGCAAGTCCACAAAAGTCCAAAGAGGTGTAATACCTTTCTTTTTTAGCAATATCCAACACCAAATACCAAAGTCATGCAAGTGAATCAGTGGCTCTGTGACAGTGTAAGGTTAGCATTGAATTCCTGGTACTGCTTTGCTGACACATAGCCATAGCAGGTATGGAAGTGTGGGTCGGAAACTGCTGTGAAATGAAGATCTTGGTTTGTGTTGGGTGAAGATCCTGGTATAGTTTAAAGAGAGCTATTAGTAAAAAGAAACCAGAAGAAAAAATATTCCTGATAAATCTCCCTGCAAACACGTGTGGGATAAGCATTCTGTGATTCTATGATGTTACTGGGAAAGGTCCGAGGAGCATACATGAGGTCAAGAGAATTTTAGTGGCATAATAAGAGGATGAAACTCTCCTTCTCCCTCTCAATCTATAGCAAAAAGGATGACTGTTGAAGTACAGGAGTCCTCTGCTCTGACTGTGGAGAGCCTGCCACATGATCTATATGGGGGCTGCAAAACTTCAGTGTAGACAGACAGGTCCAGGCTCCTGTTGCTCAATTCTTTTCCTACACACGCCTTATCTCTAAAGAAAAATTATAATATTTTGATTTGAGATGAGGACAGGTATTGGCTCTCCTGGCCTTGGATGCTCAAAGGAAGAAAAGCAGCCTCCAGAATTCAGTCATGCCTGGAGGGGTGAATATTTGACTAATGTGGGAACGGAGAACTGCTAACTCCTGTGCTTGTGTGAAGAAAGGCCTCTGGAGCAAGTTTGGAGAGACTGAGAGGACAGAGCTGGCTCTACACCTGTAAATTGGGGACCAGCTACATAAGACCAGGGAGCATATGCTGAATTGACCATGAGTTAGACCTGAGACACATGACCAGTGAAATCCATGAAGCTTTTGGCCCATGCTGCTTAGCAGTGCATGTAGTCTGTGCTTCATGGGTTCTTACAAAGATCCATTGACCCTTTATCCAACCACATTTCTGTGAAGTTTGAAGACTGAACATGATAGATGACTGTCACCTGCATTTACTTGTTCTTTTTTATCCTCACTCAAGAACTTTGCAGTGCAACATTTTGGGATGGTCCTTAGGAGATCCTTACATGGTTTTACACCTGCAGCTGAGAAAGATTTGTCCCAATCTCTGTACTGCAGACTTCACCCTTATGGAAGAAATGTCATTTGGATCTCAGGAGTTTTCAAAGACAGCTGTGAACTTTGGGGTGACCTTTGAGCTAGTAAGTGCCTTGAAGATGAAATCCCGTGACTTTGAATTTGACTTCGGCAGAGCACTGCAGAGTAGGGGTTGGGTGGAGGAACTTAGGATGTTGGCAAGGAGGTGGTGGCAGTCTTTTGTGTTAGGTCAGTATTTCTTATGGATCAGTTCACTGCTCCAGCAAAGTTGGTGATCTCATTAAGTTGTCTGCCTTGACAATCACCTATTTTTTCAAGTGTGTTTTCCTAACCTTTCGCTCATGTTGTAACACTGTGGGAGAGACCTGTCTATATTTTGGGATCTGTTGCAGTAGCCAATTTAATCTTGTGTACTCTAGAGGAACTATCCTAATTCATGAAACACTGCATTTTTCCATGAGGTCATCTGACTTCAATCTTGCTGAGTTGTCACTATTTATTTGTTCTCATGAAGATCAGCCCTTCTTTGAAAACAAGCATTGGTGAGGTTTTGTCTTGCAATGGAAGACTTTCAATATGCTACATATTTTGTTTCAGTACAAATTCCTTGAATATCCAACAGACCTCAAAATGCAGAAAATACCAAAAAATGTGGAAAAACCAAATTCACCCAGATGTCATCTGTGATTCTTTTTTTTCTTATCACATACAGGTAAAATCTATAATGAAGTAATTCTCAGACCCCAGAAGGCTAAATACAGAAGAAGTCCTTTTCAATGTGCAGTTGCCTAAGCTGGGTTGCTGTTTTGGGTCTCTTTTGGTTTGCCTTGAAAGTGTCAAACCCCCATCAGGGTTGATAGAATTGATCTTTTATGATACAACATGCTTTTCTTCCTGGCAACAATGGATTGAAGTTTTTAGAGTTCTAGTTAGTACAGTAGTACAAAGCCAGAGATCCAGCCTAGGAGGTAGGAGACATGAGTTTAAGCTCCAGTTCTGCTTAATGAAAATCGGCCCTGGGCCCTGACGCCGGAAACAGGGATCATACTACTCCTCTTCTGTGTTGTCTGTTAAGCTTGAAAACACTTTGGGGCAAGTGCTGTTGTACTTCGCATTTCTGTGTCCCAAGGCTAGCTGGAGCAGAAAGCACAGCTGTGGTAGAAACAGTCAGCTTAAGCAGCCATTTCATTAAACCTGTTTGAAGACTGGCACATGCAGCATTAAGCTTGTATATGCGTCCACCACATAAAGGTGAAATTCAGTATGGATCTCAGTGGGTTTTTCACCTTGGGTGCAAAATCAAGCAGTCATGAAATGAAGCTGGAGATGTATTCATAAAATGTGATTTCCAGCAACTTTGGCTAGGCATATGGAGACAAAAAACCTAACAGCAGAGGTGCAGGAAATAAAATGTAGCTAATTTAAAATATCTTTTTAATCACGTAGCTGGCTTTCCTACATAAACACAAAGGCTTCTGAATGGGGAGATTGTGTTTCCCATAATAGTAATTTTTTTTGCTATAAAATGCTTTTTTTATCCTTCTCCACTTCTGGACTAAATGAATGATGTAGAGACACATGACTGGCTTGGTGAAATCAGCCACTTAGCAACACTAGGACCAGATGCCCATGCAATAGAGTGCCAAAGCAGAGCGCTGGCATCTTCCACGGCTTGGACAAATGTCTGGGTCTAATGACTCCATGGCAGCCCTGTCTGCAGAAACTTCAGGGGCACGATCGCAGCCCACGGAGAGCTGCACCCAGCGGCAAAGCCTCGGGTGGCAAATTTGGGTGGCTACTGTATATCATCCAGCTGTTATTCTGGCAAAAGTGTTGGAGACTTTTTGCAAGTGTCCTGGCAAAAAGCACGGGTTTTGTGTGCTTGCTTCATTTCACTAACAGGGACAATCAGCCCACAAAAGAAAAGAGAAAAAAAATCAAAAAAAAGCAGTAGGGCTACTATCATACTAGTTACAGCAAAGAAGTTATATCGTGTGACTGGTGCCTGTTCCATTAATTCTTATTTCGTCTTTGTGGGGATTTTGGTGTTTACTCCATAACAGAAATCTGCTTCATGTAGCAGCTCAATAGCTTAATGTGATTGCACTGCAAACCACTTATTTAAACAAAAAAGTAAACTTCCAGCCCTCCTTTCCGGGGAGAAAAGATTGAAACTGTGACTAAATTAAAGCCACATTTTCAAAGCAGAAAGGAAATACAAAAGCTCAGAAGATATTTTGTTTCTAAATTCATGGCTTTTAAGCCAAGTTCATGATTTTAGGTGACTGAGAAATGATTTTTGAATGTTTGATGACAAAACTTTGATTCAGAACTACATTTAGTGTTAAGAAAATTTATCATATTGCTAAGAGTAATTCTTAGCAGCCAGTCAAGAAACCCCTCTGCATGGATGCTCTGGTTATCTCCTTAACATTCACAGGCCCATCTGTTCTACAGTGACTGAAGTCACTTGAAGCTCTGAATAAACAACCGTTTGATAACAAATCTTTGTCACTGATACCCTGGAATGATTTGAATCATAATTCACCTGGAAAGACACAGCCCATGTGGTTGCACGAATTTTACGTCAGCGTAATTTTCCAACACATGTTGGTTAAGGAGTCAAAGCAGCAGCGGGACCTTCCATCTTCCATTCCTGCTAGGTGAGAGGAAGAAAGGTGGGCTTCATGATTCAAGCAGTTGGCTGACACTGAGGAGATCGGGGCTGAATTATTTCCAGAATGTGCTTCAGATTGTCCTGCCTGTTGGTGAGCAAATCCCAGCAGGGATATCTGTGTAGGAAATTCTTCCCTACATCTCAACAACGTGCGCAGTACTTCTGGTTTCTTACACTCCATGAGGAGATGTAGCTGGGTGGCTAAATTGTACTTGGAGCACCGTAGGGGCTAAGGACAACCAGGACCGGGCTGCAGCAGGCAGGTATCAGAACTGGAAAAGAGGTGAAAGCAGCAACTGTATCCAGAGCTGCCTACCACATGGAAAAGACGCTGGATCCTGAAGGTCAGGCCTCAGACATGTGGGGAAAGCTGTGAAGACGTACATCGTTGGAAGCTCTCGTTGCCACAAACGTTCGTCTGTCACTTATTAAACTGTGAGGAGAAACCTAAATTGCAGCTGAGCGGAGTTACAATGGCTGATTATAATACAGAGCAAAGTATTTCTAGCAACAAAGGCCCTAAGCATATTAATTAATTCAGCTCGTTGCATTGTGTGTAATTCTTGCTTACACTTGCTGTCATGCAATAGAGTTAAAATTTACAATCTTATTGATGTGAGAAGATATTTTTATATATACTACTTTGTTAGCCATTTTGCTTCCTAGTAATTAATCAAATCCCCAAAGAAGTATCGTGTTGGGGAGTGCGGATTTATTTGTGTTATTAAGCTATTCTAGCAGAGCATTTCTGTGTGGTAACAGCTCTGTTACAATATGGCCCACTTGTTTTATGACAAGTTACAATTTTCTTGTAATGTTAGCTGCAATTCATCTCAATAATTATGCTAAATTAAGTACTCGTGCACATATAGAAATAAACATTAAATACGTTAAAATAAAGTGAGAAACATAATTTAATCGCTCTCAAGCTAAATAGAGTGGGGATTGCTTAGCGGTCTTTAACTCACCCATCTAAGCCTGGCTGAAGAGCCCCAGGGCTTTTAGGTCTCTGGAACAGGGGGGACACCAAGGATCTTGGAAGGATTTTGTAGGTCACTGATTTCTGCCACCTTCTAGCAAAGCTGCAGCCCTTCCTGCTTTTGGTGTGCTCGAGCTCTGCCCCTGCCCAGGCCCAGCTGTGCAGCCCCACAGCCCCCAGGGGCTGCCCCAGAGCCTCGCCGCTTGCACGGCTGAAGGTCTCCTTGACCTTCAAACCCAGAAGCCGGGAGATGTTACAGTCGTGCCTCTGCCTGGGTAGGCTGCCTCTGCATCTTTGGAGAGGTGGGTTTGGGGAGAGCCCCATGCTGCAGCCCAGGGGTTGCTACAACTCCCATCCCGCTCAGCCAAGCTGAGCGCTGGGACTGGGACTTGTGAAAACTGATGAGAGAAACAGTGGCAGTGCTAGGGACTGACTCAGCTTCTCGGTAGACCCCATGTCCTCAGCTACAGGTCCGTCCTCAGCCACAGGTCCATCCTCAGCTACTGTTTCCATTCAGTAGTAAAAGCTCCTGGGGAAGGCTGCTGGTACTACATGGGCGAGAGGACATATTAAGAACATGGGGTGGTGTGTCTGCCACACATACATGTCTTTTGTCCCTGGTACAGAAAGTTGATCACAGAGGGAAGACAACACTCTGCTTACTTTTAGCCAGCAGAGTTTTGGACAGAGTCCTGTTGCCGCAACTGGCTAAAAAATACAAAACATTGTGTCCCGTCAAGGAGTGTGGTTTTGCTCATCATATCCAAGGGCTGAAAAGCAAAGATGTTTTGTGCTCACTGCCATGGTCTGCACACCCCACGGGAGAGAAGGGGTCTTGCAGGGCTACGCAGGTGATGGACCTTGTGTGGAGCTTGCGATTAGGAATTACTGCCATTAGGATGGCACCAAGGACTACAAAGGCCAGTGCCACCATGCTAGACTCTCTGCAAAGGCATAGCACGAAGGAAGTCTCATGAAGTCTACAATACTGGCATACACCCAGAAACAGAGAGTGTTAGGCACAGCCAGGAGCACTCATCAGCTGTGTGCCCAAGTCCTAGGGAGGCTTGGGCACAAAACACCTCTCACCCCCGTGCCTTCCCTTGTGTACACAGTGAAAGCAGTTTGACTGAGGAAAAGGGTGGCAAGGAACCTGGGAAGGAAGCAGGAGGGAGAATATGTTATCCTATTGCTTTGGAAAGTTGCTTAGCCATCCAAATAGGAACTAAAAAAAGCCTGAAGGTGGTTACTGAATCCTCTGTCAAATCCTTTGTAAACGGGTTGTATGCTGCTATCGGTTTTTCTTTTTTTCCTCTCTTTCTTTTTCATCACTGTTGAAAAGACTTGTATTTAAAAAACTTTCAGAGAGGATTGTGTTCAGGATGGCACCTCTTTAAACATCCATCACGAAGCATGCCTCAGCTGAGGGTTAGACCCTCGAACCATGCACAGTCTTTGGAAAGGCTCCCTCTCCCCCCTCCACCCCAAGAAGGTAAGGGAAACGCACAGGAGACCCTCACCTGCAGTAGGTCTGTTGTGAGCTATTCTAATGAACAGCATGTTTTTCTTCTCTCTCTTTTGAACAGAGAAGAGGTTTCCCTAGAAACCATTTTTCTGGTAAATAAAGTCAGTGTTCGTAGGTAGATTTGCCTAATACTGCTGAAAATGCTTTAATGGCCTCAAAACATAATGACAGGTTGTGTGCCTCTGACTGTCACTGTGGAAAGGAAATGGTGACATAAAGGAAATAAGACAAAGACCACTGGAAAAAAAAAATACCTGGAGATAAAGATTTCCCAAGATCTCTTGCTTCATGCAGGTTTCCATCGCCAGAATTACCTAGCTGGCCAGCACTATGCCTGTCCCCAGCATTAGCTAGAGTCACAAAGCCACATGTAGCGACTACATGGTCACCAGTCACAGCAAAGCTGCATCATCCCATAGCTACAACTGGGACTACACTATAGTCCCAAGAGCTACAGAAGAGAGTGGAGCAGTGCACAACATGATGCTCTTCCCATGATACAACACCTTCTTCTATCCATAATTACAAACTGACACATCATTATTATCATCCCAAATCAAATAGGGACTTTGGGATTAAAAATTATTTTATAGTCATTCACATTTCCAGAAAAAAAAATCTAGCCAAATGTCTCTCTGAAACATCTCCTCTTCATTGTCCCACCAAGCTGAAATGAGTGTTGGCTTACTCTGTTTGCTTGCCTGGAAGCCAAACCACCCCCTCAGATACTATGCTGCACAATTAATTATATAAACACATTTGCATTAACAGGTACTGGGTTTTTTCATTGTTTTTTTTCTTCTTTTAGGTGGAAGAGCCATTGCTGTGGCTAAAAAAAGATCTATCCTTTTTTTTAAGCAATTATATAACTTGTATACTTTTCATCATCTAAGAACAGAAACACCATCAAAGATAAAGCCTTGGATGACTTCAGGGCCATAAATGGACACGATATTTGAGATTGCTCTGGCTTGCGAGCCTGAATCTGTGCTACCTTACCTGCTTTATTCATCATCACCTAACCAGGAGAAGACCAGTAGGTGTGTTCAACATCTGAGAATTATTCTTTGCTACCTGATTTTTGCTGTAAATCCATTTTCTGTATGATCTAAAAAATAAGTAACAGCATCTTTAAGAAACAGACAATTGCTTGGAGCCAAGCTTGGTCATAAGGAAGCAAGAGGTCCATGCACACACACCTTTGCCTACCTATGCTCTGTTGCCATGAGTATTAGTTTAATTGGGTTGAAAGTCAGACTAATCTAACGCTATACCCAGAGCAAAATCCTACTAAACTCAATTTTCTTTCATTGCCATTCAAAAGTTTCAGGTGTATGAGGAGTTTGATACCAGTTGAGGCCATGGCATAATGTACTGTGTTATTTATTTATTCCACCCACTCCTCTCAACTTTTTTTGGCTGTTTACCCAGGTAAAGGCATAATCTTAATTAAGACTGAATTAGGGGCAGGATGGATTCCTGCAGGCTATTATACAGTGTGTGATATAAAGCAGCAAATAAACAAGCATGCTGCACACCACGTCTGTAATTACTGTGCTCAGCTGTATAGCGTAGGTGAATTGGCTTTGCCTTCCCCACCTCTGTTCTCTGCAGCACCCCTACTTTCTCTGCTGCACTGTAGGATCTGGAAACCCTTCCCAAGATAGGTGACTCGTCTCAGGGGACTCAGTGAACATAGCTCCAGCTGAAAGGTCTTTCTCCCTGATGACTGTACTGGGTGGGAGCTGGGCAATGGGCTGGTTGGTGCCAACCAACCAGCCAGCTGGGAGGACAACCCAGCCTGGCCGACAGGGAGAGCATGTGGCAGGAGAACATATGGCACTTCTACATCCGTAAACCACATGTCACTGCTCAGGGTGTCCCTTAGGAATGCAAGTTCACCTACAGATACTACTGGTGCAACTGGTTTTGCTCCTGACAAATGGCAACTGTTTCATAGAATCATAGAATCATAGAATCATAGAATGCTTTGGGTTGGAAGGGACCTTTAGAGGTCATCTAGTCCAACCCCCCTGCAGTGAGCAGGGACATCTTCAACTAGATCAGGTTGCTCAGAGCCCCGTCCAACCTGACCTTAAAGGTTTCTAGGGATGGGGCGTCCACTACCTCTCTGGGCAACCTGTGCCAGTGCTTCACCACCCTCATTGTAAAAAATTTCTTCCTTCTATCTAGCCTAAATCTACCCTCCTTTAGTTTAAAACCATTACCCCTTGTCCTGTCACAACAAGCCTTGCTAAAAAGACTGACCCCATCTTTCCTATAGGCCCCCTTTAAGTACTGAAAGGCCACAATAAGGTCTCCCCACGGCCTTCTCTTCTCCAGGCTGAACAACCCCAACTCTCTCAGCCTGTCCTCGTAGGAGAGGTGCTCCAGCCCTCGGATCATTTTTGTGGCCCTCTTCTGGACCCGCTCCAACAGCTCCATGTCCTTCTTGTGCTGAGGGCTCCAGAGCTGGACGCAGTACTCCAGGTGGGGTCTCACCAGAGCCGAGTAGAGGGGCAGAATCACCTCCCTCGACCTGCTGGCCACGCTTCTTTTGATGCAGCCCAGGATACGGTTGGCCTTCTGGGCTGCAAGCGCACACTGTTGGCTCATGTCCAGCTTTTCTTCCACCAGTACCCCCAAGTCCTTCTCCGCAGGGCTGCTCTCAATCCCCTCATCCCCCAGCCTGAATTGATATCGGGGGTTGCCCTGACCCAGGTGAAGGACCTTGCACTTGGCCTTGTTGAACCTCATGAGGTTCACACAGGCCCACTGCTCCAGCCTGTCCAGGTCCCTTTGGATGACATCCCGTCCCTCAGGCATGTCAACTGCACCACTCAGCTTGGTGTCATCTGCAAACTTGCTGAGGGTGCACTCGATCTCGCTGTCTATGTCATTGATGAAAATATTAAACAACACTGGTCCCAGTACGGACCCCTGAGGAACACCACTTGTTACCAGTCTCCATTTGGACATCGAGCCGTTGACCACTACCCTCTGGATGCGACCATCCAACCAGTTCCTTATGCTCATTTCTTCAAGCTTTGCTCAATTATTTTCTTTCCCAGTGCTTGTTGATGCCCTCGCAGTTTGTGCACACATCGAGAGATGCTGTAAGACCAATACTCCCTCCCTGGCTGAGAATAATTTTCCATTTCATATTTCTGTGGGAAGCATTGTAATTGTTGGTTTGATCTTGACTGTTTTCAGTACAGCATATACCACACACATTTCAGCTGTGAAAGTTTCTTCTGTCAAATTTCATGTACTGCATAGGTGAAAGGAACAACTCAGGGATATGTTGCTCTACAAATAATGACATAAGTAATTATAAACATCTTCTTGTCTTTGAGCAAGTAGTCAAGTATTTTCAGGCCCTGAATTTTATTTTCAAGATTGACCCTATTAACCACTGGTGCTTCACATTCAAGAATTCATAACCAAGTTCTCAGATCACTCATTTTTGTTTACTCAATTTGATTATTTTGTTTTCCAAACTGAATTTGACTTAAAACTGAAGACACCTTTGTCTTGTAGGTGTTCAGTAGAAAGGAGCTCTGAAATGTTTTGAATCAATTGTGTTTAGATTTGTAGTAAACTAGATTATTTGCTTTCAAAACTATTTAAATCTATCGTAAGAGGCTGTATTAAAGAATCTATTATCCCTTAAAATTTTCTGCCAGTGTTAACACTGTCCTGAAATACTCTGTGCTTCCTAAATGCAGCTTGGGTATTGGAAAGTATATCAGTACCCAGAAATCCATATTTCCTTGAGAAGTTTAGAATGTGTTTCAATGCAAATCAAAATAAACAAAACCATTAGGTCATGAGCCTTAGCTGATGAGGCAGTTGTGGATTATTCTGATCTTTGGAGGCCATGTGCAATCTCTCTTTCTCCAAACAATAAATGGCAGATCGAGCTGCACACCAGTAGCTAAACCACCATATACTGTTATGCTTCACCAATCTGGAATACAGTAAATTGATTATTTCCAATGTAGTTGGAAATGGTGATTGCTTAGTGCACATGAGATACTGAAGTTTACTATTTTTGTTGCAATTTTCTCATTTCTTCAAGCTTTGCTCAATTATTTTCATTCCCAGTGCTTGTTGATACCCATTGTAATGAAATGCGAAAAATGGGTGTCCAAATGCTTTTTCAAATACTGTAATTAACCCTACATTCAAATCAAATACATTTGGTGTGCCATCTGTTACAGCACATATAGTGTTTGATGTATCAATATCAATTTCAAATGATCATTTGCACTATTGCTTCACAGGCATCCTCACCCTTTGTTGTCCTCAGAAGTTTTAGCAACTTTACTAATTCTTCTTTCAGTTCAGTGCAACTTTTAGGTGTTTTCAGCTAATCAGATGGAAGACAACTCACTTTTAAGTTATTTCATAGGTAATTTTTAATTCATCAGTCATGTCTAATTCTTTGTATTCCTGCTGCATAACATGTATTTGACACATTATCTAATTTTATTTTTGTAATCAAAGTCTCCAGGTAAGGACTTTGCACAAAACATGTTGTTTCTTTTATGTAACTGCTACCAGATATGGTTTTCCATAGGAAGCCACGCAGCATGCCAGTTGATAGCTTCCTGAAACAATATTGTTGCTCCTGCAGACGTCCAGCACTGAGGTAGTGTAATGGTAGATATAGAACTACATGATAGATACCTAACTACATGATAGATACCTAACTACATGATAGACAGATAAATAGATAAGATATCTATAAGTGATAGATATGTAACTATAACTAAATATGTAGGTAAACTAAATTTAGTTCATATAATAGATTAGTTAATTTGCTTTTCTTCTTCCACTTTGGCATCTGACATGAAGGTTAAAAACAGAAAGAAAACCACCATTTACACTGAAGTTCTCACTGACAACATTCACATTATCCACCTAACTTCACATACTTTTAGCAACACCTGCATAATATGCTTTTTGCATCTAGACCTCAAAACGCCTCAGAGAAGAGATGAGTGTTGTTGTTATTTCCATGAGCGGCGCCACTGGTGATGGCAGAGCTTTCGCAGAAGTGAGGTTTCCTGAGCCCCAGCCGTATTCACTGGGACACCTTGCCCTCCACAAAGCTCGTCACATCTGCACCAGGGAATAAAAGATCTGTCATTATGGTCTTCTCTAAAAGGCCCTACTTTAAATCTGGAGTAGCTTCACAGATGTAAAAGCTAGCTTGAATTTATGGTCCCGCGAGTGCAGGTAGAGTTAGACTCCTGCTGACTCCTGCAGGGCCCCAGCAGGAGGTGAAGACACTCTGGTGTCAAAATCAATATTGACCCTGCACAAGGCAGCTACATTAGAGCAGAATGAAGACTTTTTCTCTGATATTTGATGACTTCAAAACCATCTTAAGGAGGAGGAGGGAGGGAGATTTTTCTTTCCACGGATTCTTAAAGGTGAGAATTCAGACAGGTACAGAAGAAGGTCTTGTTAAATCAGCATACCTCTGACTAATGAATGAGAGCTAAGGAGTTTAATGACTGCTTAGCTCACCACCCCTTGCAAGGCTCGCTTTCCTGCAAGGCAGACTCACAACAGCAATCCACCAGGAAGGGTGCTGCCTCGGGGACCATTACAATGAAACCACGGGATTCCTACAAACAATTTACTCTGTGGGAAAATCCTGTTCTTTCCCAGAGCCATGTTTGACTTTTCTTTGCCGCAGCAGGGGCAACTTTTTTCCCTCTCAGTTCCTTCGCTGCAACTCTGCCTGTGAAAACGGAGAGAATGCGGCTGCAGAGGAGGACGTGGACGCTATCGCTCTGCAGCACAGAAGGGGTTCCCGTGCTGACTGAACTTTCTTTTCTGCCACTACACCAATTTGGTTTTCACCACGGTGGATGTATAGGCTCACTCCTGGAGATGTTTAAGAAAAAAGAAACATAAACTGATTCAGCTGAACAAATGCAGGATGGGGACTGTGCAAATGGATTATTTCTGCTTGGATCAAACTTTCTTATTTTCCGCTCACTGAAACGAACAAACCAAAAATTCACCTGGCTGCAAACAGCTCTTAATGAAACCCCTTGGGTCCTCCTGAAAGAAAAGAAGGGCTGGATTCACAAGAGAGGAAGAAACAATATCTCCTGTTTTCTCAGGAGCTCGGTCACTGGTGCACTAATCCCAGAAAAAAGGAAACTCAAGATTAAAGCCCTTATGTTTCTGGGATTTTCCCCCCTCCTCTCTCATCCTTGTGCCTTAACCACTATGCTGCAAGGTATTCTGGAAGTGTGCAAACTTCATTGCATTCTGTACCACTTTGTAAAAATACTTTTGCTTTTACAAATAAATAAAATATTTTTAATTTTTAAAAACTGATTAAAAAACATATATATGAGTAAAACAATGACAACTGTTGATTTGGCTTCCAGCTCCATTACCTGTGGCCTAAGGCTGCATAGTTTGGAGGAGCAGCGTTTTTGTGGTTTGGGTTTGTTTTTTTTTCTGGAGGCTTTGGTTGTTTTCTGTTATTATCAGGAACATTAAGGCATGTGTTAGTGTGGCCTGCTACAGAGGTATAGTCGGTCTTTCTTGTCACTTCCCTGGTAGAGTGCAGGCACTGAAATACAGTTGTCCCATCACCCAGGAAAGGACACTGGGGCAGAGCACCACACGCCTCTTGTTTTGTGACTGGTTTGTATAAAGCACAACAGCTCAGGAGGGAGAGTGTGGCAGTCCTGCTCACGTGGCTCTGTAGCTGTAACCTGAGCATAAAGACAGTCCTGGAACATGAGTGAGTGGCGTCAACGTTTACACTGATGTAGGCCAAGGGGGAACGTCAGTAAGGGGTGTTTTATCAGACGTGGAGAACACTCTTCTGATACCTAACAGAGTATTCCAGTGTCCCAGACAAATCTGGCATTTCTTCTTGCTCTGGTTTCAGTCATGGGGATGGACAACCACACTCTGCTAGACAGTCCTTTTTCATCTCCCAACTTTTTCTTATTGTTCATTTAGATTTCTGAACTAATAAGAGACAAAATTAATGATCACTATGGCTCTGTGGACTACCTCGTTCCTCCAGATGGTACTGTATGGACATCTCAGCTCCAAGAGCAGGATGGCTCAGTTGCCTCCAGACATCTTGGTCATAAACAGTTTGTGCTGCACAGATTCTCTAGTGGACCGCTTACTGATGAGACTGCACAATTATTAAGGACTTTCCTATGTTATGGAGTGAGTAGCTTCAGTGATGCTGCCATTTTACCCAGTGTCTGGTGGACTCAGACTTCCCTGAGCTACCCAGTAGGGTATATCCATGCAGCTATAGAATTAAACTGGATATAGAAATACATGTGTGTAATGACTTCCTATTGTATAGTACTTTCAATGCTTAAGATGTTTATTCAAATACCTACTTTTTTTTCCCCTAAAGATTTCAATTACAAGGGTACAGAACATGGAATAGATGCAAAACACACTAATGCTTTTAGCTGAAGACAAAAGTGGCTTATAAAAAACAAAATGTGGCAGGAAGCACTGACAACCGTGCAATTTGAGCATTGTACAGGAGTGCCAGCAGCAGCAGTATAATTGTTTTTTCCAGTTTTTGTTTGGTCCCCATGCTGGCTCACAGTGTTAATCTCCATATGACTTTTTTCTGAATTCAAGTAAATAAAAGAAAAACAAGGCTCTGGATGTACACACTGGTTTTACTTGTTTCTTTGTCTAAATGCGAGAGGAGGATGGGTTATGGAGTGATATGTAATATATTGAAAGTTGATCTGAAGCTATTTTGCTACTACTTGCTGGTAGGGGGAAAAAATGTCATTCACAGTTCCTTGGTTAGGAAAGTAAAAACAAGTTAAAAACTATATTAAAAGAAAACTTTCTTTTCCACCAGATAGCCCAAATTTTGCTGAATGCTAACATTTTCTTTTTGATAAACAGACTGTGGCTTTTCACTGTTTTAGTCACAACAGTTGAAATCAAGAGAAATTGTAATGTTTCACTAGTTTGTTACCAAGGTAAGTGCATTTTTTTCCTTTACACACCTCTTGCTTTCCATTTCTTCATCCCACCCCATCTTTTTTTCAAAGCCCCTTTTTCTGTCCTATTTTCATGAACTTCAAAACCTAATTAGCTCATTTTTATGAGTTTAATTTTCATATTCACACAGGTTTTCTCTTCTTTATGATCCCTGAGAAACTGAGCTGAAAACCAGTCAGTCAGTTCCAGTGTGGCTGAGTCTACATTAATATGCCTTGACTCCAGAGGCTAAGCCCTGTAATCAAGCTCCAGAAATACATGTCCAAATTTTACAGCTTACATTGCAGCTGGCCTACCTAACCAGTAAGTGGTATTTCTAACACCAACAGTGTCCCTTGACACTCTCTCTGAATGTGAAATTATTGACAAGTCTTAATGACTTTTTTCCCTCTCTTTGACTCCATATCATTTTTTGTGGTGAGTTTGCAGATAGCTTTGGTTCCTTCCTACCTGAATTTTGGTGACCATAAAAAGTGGTGGAGGAGATCAGAAGGGTCTCTCACGAGGCTTTTGAAGATGCTCTGTAAATCCTGCAATGTTTCTTTTGCTTAGTCCACTGCTTTTTAAAAGAAACTGTTTTTTTAAAAGGAACTCTGCCACCGGAGATATTCTCAATTCAATGAGTAAATAAATCAACTGTAAAACCATTTCTTAAATATGAGTCATTATACACAGGCAGCTGTCAGTGTGAGTTTGTTGCCATCAATTAGGTTGCAGAGACTGCACCTCACCATCTGAATACATGAAACTCACAAACTCAGCACGAGCCAGCTTCTATTAAATCTTTTATAACTTTTACAATTACAACATTTGGGTTCAACAACTGTTCGGTGAATTTTATAGAATTCACCTTGCAGTACTTATAAATGCCTATCTCAAAGACAGACTTCCAACATTGTTGTAAAGCAATTTTTCCATCAAATTTGGATAACTGAACAGTTTTAGGAGCTGTTGCTGAATGCAATGCTGCATTTCTTTTCCTGTCTCAACACTCTGCTGGTGAGATGCTGCTCCACTGCCAGTTAGAGACACAACCAGTCACAAGCATATGCGAAAGGTTACGTGAAACTTTTTCGCGTAGCAAGTAAAGCAAGAAGATGAAATTCACTAGGAAGGCTGTGATTACCCACATCCCTCATGTCCTGCAAATCAAAATGAACATACAAGAGTAAAACGCTCTCCTTCGTTATATATTCCTGCTTTGACTTCCACGGCAACTACTGAAAATCAGTTCCATGCGCCAGGTGAACATGCACGGCCTTTTATTTGTTTTAAAAGTCCTGTTTGACATTGCTCCTGTATGGTGACAAAATCAGAGTAATCTGCATTGTTTATGATCATATGTGTCTCTTGTTTTCCACCCTGGCATCTTTTTTCCCAGATGGAAATCTTGGTCTCAAGTCTAGGATTTCTGCTGCCCTTCTCTACACCTTCTGTTGCCCTGCCTATGGTGGACCAACTAGGTAGCCAAACAGTGCCCAAGGTACAAGCAAATCTGTAGTTTGCAGAGCAGAAAAATGATGGTTTCTGTCTCGTTCTCAGTTCCTTTCCTAGTAATTGCTAACTTTCCATTTGCCTTCTGAGTACTCAGCTATTGGAAGATGTGAACTAGCCACTGTAGTTGTCTTTCACATGAGAGCACTTGCCTAAAGGTTGCAGCACCTTCCCATTGAAGAACAGATTAGCAGATTGCCAGAAAACAGAAATTCGGACTATGTAGGCCTAGTGAATTTGAACTGAGCAGAACAGAGAAATCCTGTAAGTCTTCAAACAAGGGAAGTATGGATCTATGATACCCACTGAAAAATGTTGACTCAAAGTTTATAATGCTGCTATCAATTTTAGGTGAAATTAACCTTCTCAGGTATGAAGGTTTGCATACTGGGATGACCAAACAGAGATCTAGTAGGAAAATGGTTCAGCATGATCTCCTCCCAAGTAGGTGCAACATGGCAAATCCTGGAGATTTGGCATCTACTGCACTGGGGCACAAATGGTTAGTGGACTAAGATAATTTCTGTCCCAGCATCATAAAGAATCCTTCACTGCTGAAAAAACAGAGGATATACTTAGAGAAGTAGAGGCCGCATGCTGACAGGAGTGCTGGAAATGGGTGGAGAGGAATCAGCGGATCGCAGGCAGAGTTGGCAGGTGAGGCGGCTGGCCATTAGCCGGGGGGAAATAGAGTGGAGCTGAGCGTTGGCTGTGGCGAGCTGGTGAGAAGAGAAAGGGAGCACAAGCAAGTAGTAAAGTCACAAGCTCAGGCAGTACAGAGTTTGTTGTAGAAACACAAGTTACTCTTGAAACAATAAACCTTAAAAAAAAAAAAATAACCAACCCTGCCAGTGCCGTACATTAAGGTAAGATGGTGAGACACAGAAACACCCTTGGCCTCCAAGTCCTGTAAGCAAGTGCAGAGAAGTGAAAGCTTCTCCAGGAACAAAGGCCAGACATGAAACAGGAGAGAAAAAACAAAATGGTTTTACAGAAGGACTCTGGGCCTGAATTTTCCCTGTTTTGCATTTTATCATCAGTTACAAAAAGTGAATTTCAAGTTCTGCTGAACAAATAGCAATGTGCATCAGCATAAACAGCCATGCATTTAAGAAATTTTCCTTTTCAATGCAAAGTTCCAGTCCCTCCCTCCAACATGTTTTTTCTCAGTAGCCTGCTACCAAAATCACTAAAAATTACATAATTAAAAACTTCAGATTTTCCAGTATTTTTGCGCAATGTGAAGCTCTGCTAAAGCTGGCTAAGGATGAGGATACTTCAGATCCATGAATTCTTCCGAGTTTTTGGAAGAGAAAACTAGTTCTTCTTTGGGAATGATGTTCTCTTGGCTTGTGGGATTTCATTATTTAACTTTATAAAAAGATGTATCTTGTTGATTCCTGTTATTTGACTGAAGGAATTCACATGCCCTAATCTTGCTCTTTTACCAATTTGAAGAGATGGGGTGGCAGGGTGTATGTGTGTGTGTGGATGCATGAAACAAAATGGATTATGAATTTGAAAATTGCCAATTATGTTGCATCACACAGCTCAGAGCACTGGCACAAAGATGAACCACAATCCAGATTTTTCAGCTTAAATGGCTTTACATTCAAGCAAGCAAATTAACCATAAAATAAAGGGGGGGTTTTTACAAAATATCCCAAGAAAGAATAAACTGCAGATAATAAGCACCAATCTGGTGTTGAATGCAGCCCAAGATACCAATTGTTTTAAGTCACGACAAAGACAGCTGAATGCTCATCTTGTGGATATAGAGCATGGATGATTGCTTGCCATGAGTATCTTCTCTCACAAATAACAGTTTTTTCGCTCTTAATTTTCTGCTAAATTGGAAGCTAACTGCTTCCCACATTGTCGTCGGAGCACCTGCAGCTGTGCTGGATTTCTGCGCACCATTTCTTTTAGGTAAAACAGCACTCCACTTCCTTGAGCTCATCATTATGTTTATGTCTTCCTTTCATTGCACTGCCGCACTAATGATTCAGGCAGGCTGGTCAGTCATTAAGTGACAAGCAAATGATACCATATGCAACGTGTGACTAATCGGTCTGAACAAATGAAATCACAGTCTTGCTTTTCCCATCATTCATTTCACAAACAGTAGCAATGTGGTGCACAGCAGGTAGTTCAGTTAAAACCAGCCTTGTAAAACAAATTTCCTGCAGCCGTTTAAGTGCGCTGTGACGGATTCGATGCTTTAGCTGGTAGACGATGCCCAGGGGAACTAAGGATGGTTTGGGCGAAGGGAAGTAGGGAGGAGGAGAAATGCTCAGTACATACATTACAGTAATTAAAGGTTTAGTTACCTTATTGGTTTGGGTATTTTGTTTGTATGGATCGCAGAAATGACTACTGGATTACCAAGCCCAAAACATACATAACATACACAATGCTTATCAAGACAGAATACACAGCTCTTTAACTAAAATTCCCCAAAGATGCATATTTTATGTAGATCTAAGCAAAATTATCTCTGATAGCTATAATGGGAAGACATACATATGCAAAAGTAGAGCTTAAATTTTTCTTTTCTTTCTGTGCCCAAAACATCTTTCACTGACTTTAATGAGATATTTTTCTCAGCAATACTAGCATTAAATTTTTCAATATTTGAAGTATTTAACACTTGCATTAAAAAAATAGTATAAAAAATAGCTGCTACCTCTAGTAAAGTCAAAGGTACAAAAATAATTTCATCTGCTGTCATTAAAATTTTGCTAATATTTGAAAATGCTAAAGCCATTTCCTGACTGGCTAGTCGAACTGTTTTAATTTTGTCATGGTTACATGCCAGCTCAGTTACAAGCTGTTGGTATCTCACTGACAAGGTAACAAAAAGGACCTCTGAGCTTATTATATGAACTTCTTCAGCACAGGCCTAAAGGGCTTTCTGTCCTAAAAGAAGACATTATTTCAGTCCTTTACTCAACACTATTTTTTGGACCTGAAAAATACCACAAGAATAAAAAGGTCTCAAACGAGTCTAATTTTTTTAAGGCAAATAAATGAAGAAAATCCAAAAGCATGGTAAAAGGCAGAACATAGATGCATTCAGTTAACCCAAATCGAGATTTTGAGAAGTTACAATTATAGTTAATGAGGATACATAAGAAGAATTTCTTCAGTTGCTCATGCACCAATGTTAGGAGCCTAGATAAGAAAGAACAGGACTCATTCACCTCCCAGCATAAATGTTACCCCATAGGTATTTCTCAAACCTCGTAGAAATATTTGCATAATTAGAATGTGAAAAACAATTCTTAACGAGGATCAAACAGTCAAAGGGGACCCTCTTTTGACCTTCTGTGTCAAAGCAGCTTTACGGGTTTCTGAGTCATTGACAATTCAGAGGCAGAGGATCAATCACCTAGCAGATAAAAACACAAAGCAGGAGCAGGTGGTACTTTTTGCCTATCATAGTGGATGACCACCTTCCACAGCATCCTTCTGTTACAAAGATAGGACAAAGTTATGCTCATGGAGGCAGAGCAGGTTGAGTGGTTTGTGAAACAGGCACAAGCAAGGAATATGCATTTATATTTATAAATCTGGAAACAAAATATGCAGTATGTCTTTACTGAATGGGGATCTGCTCTGGCAAAACACTGACTTAGGGTAAAAGCTTGGAGTCCTGGTGGACAGTGAAAATGTACATGTCTTCTCAGCATACTATCATTGGCAAAAGGCTAATGTGACCTTTGTGTATACCAAGAAAGGGCTGTCACATAGCTGTAGGAAAGTTATATTCTGTTCTTCTTACCGAAACACTACCTCCAGTTCTCTTACAATTCAAGACCCGCATTGATGCATTCATAATGGTCAAACAAGTGCCCTGCAGTCAAATGTGCCAGAGAGCACCATCCACATATTCAAAGAGCAAAACAGATAAAAACCTAATGTGTTGATTAACAAAACTTGTAAATACCTAGAGGAGAACTGCAAGAAAAGCCAGACCAGATCAAAACAAACATTGGTTCAGCTAAATATCATCTCTCCAACAGCACCAGACATAGATGACTGGAAAAGAGGGTGTGAGGATAGAGCAAATTTATGATAGTTCTTTCTAAAGTCTCCTACCCCAAAACATTTTTAGCTCAGTGACTTTTCTGGGCCTCATGTTGTTTCTGTGCATTTACCAATCATCCATGGATTGCTCTCTCACGAACGTGTCCAGTGCCTTGTAGAACAGTGGTAATAAACTAGCAATCAAAGACAATAATAAGATCTAAAAGCTGGAAGTGGAAGCTCAACGCATTTAGAGTATGGATTTTGCAGTTGAGATAACTAATGATTGGAATGATGTAATGAGGATTGTGGACCACTGACAAATCTTACATCAATTTGACTGATTAATTTCTGTAAAAAACTTGTTCTAGTTCAAAGGGCTGTTTGGGCAACCAGTACGCCACGTACTGTTCCAGATGTCAGATAAAATCAACATAAAATCCAGCCAACGACCTTTTAATCCATTAATTTTACAGTTGTGAGATACCTTGCTACTATTCTTCCACAGAAATTCAAAACACTATTCCTTCAGTGGCATAAATTATTGCATGCCTAAGAGTAGGAAAGGACTTCTTTGTTTACATCATATTGTGGCTTACTGTGTTATTACTGGAGACTCAGTAGTCTCCACATGAGCTCAAGACATACTGATTTGGTCCTGTTTATTCATGTCACTGTAGTACTACAATTTCCACATGGTACCTAGGTTTGCAAAGACATCTTTCAGGAATCAAACATTTCTGCAACAGGTTTTTTTTCCCAGGGCTGCAGTTCATTGTTTAAGTCATTGCAACATGGAGGAACAAATATATTGCCTGTTTCTACCGCATTTTTTCCTTATGCTGTAACCCAGAACCCTCTTTCACAGGATGTCTCACTCAGATCCTTTTTCTTCAGAGAAAATAAAGGCATGAATATCCCAGTTGCAACAAATATGGGATTTCATAGGGGGCCACACAGTCTTCATTATAATTTAGTGCTTATCTGAATACATGTTTATCTAGGCATTTATTGATACCTAGTACAGATTTACAGAGCATGCGAGGAAGTTGCAGGACACATTAATGATGTACCTTTTCCATATCTTGCAGCTCTGAAGAATCTTTTAAATCTTTTATAGAGTTGAGCTAAAGGAAAGAGAATGGTAAAATGGGACAACACAAGGTAAAAATAAAAAAAAAACCTTCCTAGCTATTCCAGACTAAAAAATCAATGCTCAGATATTTCCTAGTGACTTTTCTTTCTTTCTCTCTTTTCTTTTAAATACTGCCATTAAAAAAGAATTACAAAGGAAGATGCCCCCCATGGCTTTCTGTCAGATACTATCTTATTTGTATATACTTTTTGTGGTTTAATTACTCCCTTTGTTGTTTTTTTTCCCTCCGGTTAAAGAACAAGTCTCCAGATTGTTCTGTGATCTTTGTATCTATGCAGATTAGATTTGGAAATTAAGGAAACTTGCATCAGCTACATAATTAAGTGCATAAAGAAGTCTGCCAGACTTTCTTGGGGTTTTGTTACTAACAAACATATAATGTGAAATATTTGGGGGTTTTAGGGTTTAAAGGAATATTTTCTGGGAAAGCCCTACCAAAATCAAGTTGTGTAAGAGAGTCATAAATTGCAGTTTTAGTAGCAAAGCTTTCAACCTTTCCAGCCTCACCACTCCTGTCCATTTGGCATTACACCTTCAGCCCTTCCACCTACTTTAATGAAATATATAACTGTCTTGACTTTTGAGCTGTTTTGTATGAGCATCCCTGGAGTATGCTACACAAAACTGAAGTTATAAGCAAGAACATTGAAAAAGGAACAAAACAGACTGTACATGTGGGACTGGGAATGTCATGTCACTTGTTCATAACTGTTAGGAAGTCTTTCAGTCCCCACAGAGGTTTTTAGGAAGATTTGAATGCAGAGCTGCTATGGTACAGTTTGTCATAGAGTTACTAATACACTAATCCTGCAAACAGCTGAGAGGGGAAGTCACAGGTTGTTTGATTCGCCTGTCTTAATGTATGCTGTCTATCTACGCAATGAGGTTCAAGGGTGAAAGCTAGCCCGGCCAACACAGAAGACATCCTCCTCTTACAGTGAGTTCAACAGGGAACTTGGCATGTGCCTCCTCCAGCCAGCCAAAAAAGTGCTTGAATGAAAAGGTGTCTTCCCCAAAATCACTATAAACAGGACTTGTTAGCAACGCTAGGAAGGATTTTACAAAATTCTCCCCACATTCTCAGTGGAAATGGAGATGAAAACCTCAGTTATTCCCAACCCATTGCCCACTTTGTCCCTACAAAGGAAACATGTTTCGAGGCCAGTGGCACCTGAATGTGAGTCCGTAACTAGGCAGCACGGCACGACTTTCACTTACCTTTCCCACCATGAAAGCATCACGCATCCTGCTCTGCTCTCACTCTGATTTGGGGCTATTTCACCAAACAGATACTGAAAAGCTGCTTTTTTATATACCAGAGATCAGAAGGACCAGCTGTTTGTGTGAATACAGCTCAGCCAGCCGTCACAGCCCAAATTCCCATCCAAGGAGCCTCCTGAGCCCAGGCACCGCACAGGGGAAGCAACAAAAAGGGAAAGCAGAAATATTTTAGCACAGACTCAAATCCCAGGAAGACCCTGTCTCTGCTCAACGTACAGCTCCCATTTCTTCCACTCCCGTGCCGTGCCAGATGTCTCACCGTCATATTTCTAAGCCACTAATAAAAAGCTCAGTGCTATACCCAAGAGATACGCCTTCACCAGGGCTGCCATTTGGGGAGAAAAAAGGAATGGCTTCACAAATGCACTTCCATAAGGGTTATGTGGAGCTTTATCATTCACAATTTCCTTGTGAAGCACTACATGAATTTTGAAAGGCTCAAAACATGCTTCTAGAAATTAATGAAAATGAATCTGTAAGTACATTTGTATTTATTTTCCCTCCTAGAAACTGCCTCCTGGCTTTGACTTCTATTGTACTGGGAAAGTACTGAGACTTAAAGTGTGAGTGGGGTCATTTCAGTCTGAAAGACAATGTCAAATCCATGTACGGCTTCCTGCCAGCTGTCTGCAGGAAGACCGAGTTCCTCTCCCATCCCTTATGCCACTACTTTTCACTCTCATCAGGCTTTTTTCAGGACTCCTATTTCCCTTAAGCTTCCCTTACATTACCGATGTTTCACATTTTGTCAACTCCCCCCAATTTACTCATCTATTTTCTTCAGTCAGAATGCCACCAGCGGTTCTCCAAATGCTCTTCACACACTAATGTATCCTCAGGGCTTGGGCTTCCCAAGCCATTTTAGCCTGGTTTTCCAAAGAAAGGAGACTGATGTAATCATCTAATCGATTTAGATCGCTCAGTCCCCCAATTTTAACTCATTAAATGTTCACTGCAATTGAACTTGACATATAAATTTCTCATACATTTTCTGAAAAGTTGCAGCTGGAGAGACCCAAGTTAGTATCTTCCCTCTTCCCCTGAAAAACAGACAAGTGAGGCCCACCCTGTTGTCCATCGGGTTTGTCCAGATGTCCAGCCAGGCAGCCTGGCCAGTAGGTGCCCACCTAGGGATGAGTTGTGATGGATGTAGCCTGACAGCCATCAGCAAAGAGTTGAGGGTGCTGAGCCCTGGGGGAGGTTGATGAGGGGAGAATCAGGGCCAAGGACAGAAGGAAGAGAGGTTGAAAAGAAAATGGGGTATGGGGGAAAGAAGCAGGCTCTGTTGTAGTGGACATGAAGAGATTGAAAGTATAGAAATTAACATAGAAATTGCCAATTTAATTAACTGAAAAGCAGGTTTCATTAATTTCCCTGTTCACAGAACAATGTATTTAACAAAGAAATTAGTATTCAGCATCTCAGTGGTTTTATAATGGTGGTTTGGGGGGTGTACTGGTTGCGGCTGAGGTAAAGTTAATTTTCTTCATAGTAGCTAGTATGGGGCTATGTTTTGGATTTGTGCTGGAAACAGCGTTGATACTATAGGGGTGCTTTAATTATTGCTGAGCAGCGCGTACACAGAGTCAAGGCCTTTTCTGCTTCTCACACCACCCCACCAGTGAGTAGGCTGCGGGTGCACAAGAACTTGGGAGGGGACACAGCTGGGACAGCTGACCCCAACTGACCAAAGGGATATCACAGACCATATGACATCATGCTCAGCGCTAAAAGCTGGGGGAAGAAGGAAGGGGGAGACGTTCAGAGTGACAGAATTTGTCTTCCCAGGTAGCCATTACGCGTGATGGAGCCCTGCTTTCCTGGAGATGGCTGAACACCTGCCTGCCAATGGGAAGTAGTGAATGAATTCCTTGTTTTGTTTTGCTTGCGTGCACAGCTTTTGCTTTACCTATTAAACTGTCTTTACCTCAACCCATGAGTTTTATCACTTTTATTCTTCTGGTTCTCGCCCCTATCCCACCGGGGGGGAGTGAGCAAGCACCTGTGTGGTGCTTAGTTGCCAGCTGGGGTTAAACCACGACAGGGGGGAGAAACAGAAAAAAGTGGATTTTACCCAAAATAATTGTATTTTGCTAATGTAAACCTGACTTCAGCCTTGTTGGCAGCATTGAAATTTACAGCCGGAGTTATTAAGGAAACTATATCCTCATGCAAAAACTGCAGGTAAAAGGTAACACTGCCGCCTGGCTTTATCCCAAATAGTCAGTACTGTAGGTATTTTGTTAAAAGCAGGAACAAGAAAATCATCTGAAAAGTTTTGAAAAAACTGCAGAAAGTTGTTGTGATCCTGACACACTCCCACAGACCATCTTGAAATATCTTTTTGAAAATCTGCTGTTTCAGTGAGGCGTGAGAGGCACCACCACACAGATGGGGAAGGAAAAGAAAAACCAGTAAGAGGAAAACCAACAACTCTTCCCCTGTTGCCCCCGCTCCATCCAAAGGCAGGGGAGGGGCGTCCGGAGGGCTGCCCTTGTAGCTCTGGTGTATGAGATGTACACAGCCCCACGGAGTAATTTGGTGCAGAGAGCACTCGCATTTGTCACTGCTCAAAGGGGTAGTTAATCCCAAGAATTTTGACTTTCTGGTTTACTGGTAGATAATATAATGTGTAGAATTGATACGGTTCTTTAGCAAACTTGCTGTGCTGTCTAACAAATCAGTTCATGGCGCTTTAAAAAAAAGCAAGCATTTGTTTAATTTGATTCTTTTTTCCCTTGAATGTGTACGTGCATATATATGAAATTCAGTTTTTTTGTATCATAGCATCTAATTAACAAAAATCAATCATCTCTGCTGAAAACAGCCATAATTTTACCTAAATACTGCTGCATCTTCCTACTGCCAGTGTGTGACTTTTGTAGAGAGTAGCAGGTCGGACTTGGAAGCATGTAACAGCATTTGTGCTGTATGAAGTATGGAAAATAAACTAGAAGCAGCAGTTTGATGTTCAGTGTTGTCTGCAAACACTGCCCTGCCAAATTTCATGGAGATGGGCAGAAGGTTTGACATGCAATTCTAAAAGGAAAATTCCCTCCAAAAATTAGAGGTGGCAGCAACACATCTCTTTATTTCTTCCTCCTTAAAAAAAAATACATTTTCCTTGCTTTTCCCCTCCCCTAATAAAAAAGCCTCTCTTTTTTTTTTTTCCCCTCTTCTGACACCCTTTAATTAATGCTCTTTTTTAGGTGACACTGCATACTATAGGTTGTGTGGCTGAGTGGATGCCTACCCCTGCCGAGCGATGAGGCGCCCTGCAGAGCACCAACAAAAAGCCCCAGCGTCTGACCCGGCTGGGCTCCTATGAATAGTTCTCCCTTTCTTTATTAGGATAAGAGCTGTGCAAGCGCCTGCGTGTGCTAGATTAGGAGAGGGAACATATATACATCTAGGCATAAATATAGCACGTCTCAAGGAAATTTGAGAACGTGATAGACGTTGCTTAGCCCTAAACTGGATTTTATTCTTGTCTGCAAGGCAGCATGCAATGTCACCAATGTTTCTCAACTATGGGCCACCACCACCCCAAAACAAAATGAAGAGAAGGCACCACAAAAGCCTTCAAGCAGCTGCCTGAGGCCAAGGAGGTGTCAGACTTGCTGCCCAGGACCTTGCCTGCCCTCAGGGCTGGCCTGGCATCCACCACTGGCCATGGGAAATGAGGAACCTCAGAGGCACTTGGGCCGGCACATGGGCTGTGTAGCCAAGGGGTGGGAAGAGGCTGTTTCAAAAACTACATTTCTGCAATGAAAGGGTAAAACGCAAAAGGCACTGAAATACAAATGTGTCACTGATGTCAACAGAGACTAGGCCAGCAACTTAACTCACCTGCACAAATGTATATGGATTGGTACTTAAAGCTAACGCCGTATTAAATTTTGGATAGCAGCCACTGCAGTAGCTTTCTCCTGACATTGCATCTGATATGCCAAACATGACGTACTATTCAAATAATGCTTTCTTCTCAGTTTTCTTTCAGCTTAATCCTCATCATACCTGGTACACTCAAGGGAGGGCAGGACACAGAGAGGGAGGTAAAATCCAACTAATGCTGCCTGATGCATGAGGTGACACTCGTTTACCTGGGGCACGATGGAGCAGGGTCTTTAAGAATTCTAATACGTATGAATAAAATCATTAAATAATCTACATTGTAATTGTGCGAGCCTGTCAGTTGCAGGAGGATTATCTGGAAAGTAAACAGAAAAAAAAGTCTGAACTAGCACTGCTGTAGTCAATCAAGTTACATTGAAAAAAAATCCTGAGGATATATGACGTGGAGCGGAGCTCGAGTTATTAGCTTTGCTCTCTCAAAAATAAGGAAGCACTGACTGCCTTGCAAGAAGTTTTAGAGACTCTGGTCTAAACCTTCTGACAAGTTTCAGGTGGAAGAAATGGTGTTAACAGAGCAGAGCTGCCCCTGCCGCTCTGACGCCTACCCAGCCTGTGTGATGGAAGAGCTGCATGGTAAGGGTTGTGTACACAGAATTATACACCCTGCGGTCCCATTATACAGCCACCATGTATTGTATCCTGGGGTGTATTCTCCTGGTAACATCCTGTAGGTAGCTGTGAAAGTATTAAACCCAGAGGGCTCAGAGACGAGCCTCCTGTGCCTGCACACCAGCACCTCTCAGGCACCACTGCCACCCCAAATCCCCCACAGCACCTGTACCCCTTTTTCCAAATTAATAGACCTGATCCAGCAGTGCCAGTGCTCTCTCACCTTGATACTGCACCATGAGAATATAGTGACTGGAGGGACAAAACAGGAGATTTGGGTTGTGTTTCCTCCTCAGCAGAAGGAAGACCAAAGCCATATCTGCCACCTCCTTGCAGCTTGCCTGGCCCAAGCGGGATGCTCCTCTGCCACTTCCCGTGATGGCAGAAGGAAAGACATGAGATCTGACTTTGTGGTCCAAGTCCCTGGGCACCACCGGGGGCTGGGGAGTCCTGGAGGCTCGACCTGGCGTCCACAGGACCTTGTGCACCTCAGGCTGGAGTCACTGAACAAATACAGAAAGAGCTAGGAGCACAGGGACCAAGCTCCAGGCTCCCCTTGCCTCTTCCCGCAGGCAGTCATGAGCCTTACCAGGATGCAGAGTCTGGCTCCCTCTTGTGCTCTCTCCTTTTAACAAATTAATTTAGGAAATATGATGCAGTAGAATATTTTTAACAGGTGGTCTAAAAGTGGCCCTAACGTAGGGCTGGGGCCCTCATGCACGCTGCTGTGAGCTTGAAGCCGTTCAGATAAGGAACTCAGCTTCCCACTCATTTGGGTAAGCATGGTTTTGGACAGAAGAGAGAGTGGAATAGGATTGCCAAAAGGGTTTTCACATTTCTAGTCTTTTTGCAGACTTCCCGTTACTGTCAAGCTGCAGCTTGTGACCCGTCAGCCTGGGATGCATTTGCACCGCCTGGTATGGAAGCCACTTCTCTGCAGAGACCCCTGCTTCAGAAGCTGCATGAGCAGCTCTCTGCCAGTATATAGGTTAGAAGTTTCCAAGGGCAGAAGCTGAAACGATAAGATGTGACATTTCTAGTGTTTTACAGAAGGTGTCATTGTTGCGCTGTTCTGTTTGACGAATCCCCCACCTGTGCTCAGCACACTGCGAGTCGCTTCAGAAAATGAATCTTTTTTCTTTCTCATTCAGCTACAGTCTATCCCATATGAAGCTCAAGATAAAATATTTCCTCTCAGAATTTAACTATACATATAGACAAATATCACAGGCTACCTCTCCATTTCCTTGTAAAGAAGATTAATCAATGTGTAATCTCACAGACTCTAACCTTAAATCTCTGGTAATAAATGGAAATCTCTGCTTTAACCAGGTGCCAATAAAAAGCATGTTGGAAAGAGTGTGACCCTCATTATAATGTTACCTGCACTCTTTTGCCATATCCAGCATGCCTGTGCTCGGGAATGTTTTGATCATGACGCTGGCACTGGAAGTACAGAGGCTCCTGAGAACAAACCTGGTCCCGGGAACGTGTCTAGCAGCCATCAGGAACCTGCTGGCTGACTCTATTCACAGACATCAAACTGGTTATCACGAATACCCCAAATATCACGCCTCTCTGAAGAATGCCCTACTTCTTGCTCACAGAATTAGAGCAGGGAAAATTGTTAATGTATAAAAATAACAAAAGCCTAAAATAGCTTCTGCTGTGGTTGCTGAGGAATGGCCCAGGGTGCCAAATGCCCGTGTCGTACTGCGATGTTACACACTTCTAGTTTAATCGTCACAACCCAGAGTCATCCCTGCCACTAGTGTTGCTATAGTTATATTTGATACGATACCTTTGTTCCAGCACTTTTGCTTCAAATGAACTAAGATTATGATGATGCCACTTCCTCAAATCAAATGCTGCCATGGAGACTCACCTCACACACAAAAGATTTTCGACTCTCCACATGCTTTCAGTGAAGCAAATGTGAAGCCAGGCCATAGAAACAAAAGCAGAACGAGGTGAGGACCACCCTTCCTGGAGAAAAATGGGCCATTCAATACCAAGACCCTGCTACTGAGTGGAGAAAGAGAAAAGTCTGATCCAGTTCCCTGCCAGAACCAAGATTACTCTTTCCTTGTTTGCAGCCAGATTATGGAAATGGTAAATACTGATCCACATGGTTTTCAGATGTGGAATTTACCCGAGATCTCCCAGGGGTCGGGCATATGTGCCTATACCTTTTGACAGCGTGTCTTTATAATATTGTATGGCTCTCTCCCATATGATAGGGGGCTGAGTAATGAACAGGTATCATCCATTTTTGGGACTGCTCTTGCCAAGGTGAGAGCAGCTAAAATGCATTGCCAGCTCCAAGCCAGCGGGAACTTCAGCGTATGTAATCCTCTGTCAAGAACAGGAGCCCCTAGATGGCACTACGAGACTCCTCTTCCACTCCCCAACACTGAGCTGAGATGGGATTTTTTCTGCCTTTCTGTTTCCTTTTTGTACAAAAAAAAAAGAAAACCATAAAAGCCCCAAACCATTAAGAGCTCGTTGCTATTTTGGCAGAGTAAGAGTCCCAGGGAATAAACCACCGCTAACAACAGGCCATTGAGAAAGATGTCAGGGGGCAGAGTGGAGATGTGCCTGCCTGCAGCGAACAAGGAGGCTCCCACAGCAGAAACAGCCCCCAGAAAGAGGGGGCTCCGTGTCTACCGAAGCAGGTTGCTCCGAGGAGCCTGAGAAAGGTGCTGCACCTTTCTCCAGCTTCCAAAACATCCCCTCCACATCTGCGGTTGTGGACCTCGTCATCTACCTCTGTGCGAGTCACCTTCCCTACTCATAAAACTACTTCAGTTTCCTGGGGTACGCTTCTTGAGCAGCCGTCAGCCAGCTGCAGGGAGCAGAAGGACCTGCAGAGGAGGAGCAGCTGTGGAAAGTTCACCGGCTAGGACAGACACCCTGCTTGAGAAGGGGGTCTCTAATCCAGAGGGGAAGATTTTCCAAGTCACACTGGTTTCCTCAAAACAAAGTATGAAAAGCCTCAAAGTGCACAGAGTAAACAGCCCATGCAAGCAACACCACGGCTGCTGTGCCAAGCAGAAAATTGGGCGATTGTGTGGAGACAGGGAGGCCATGTGCTGCTGGCCAGGAGGAGTGGTGACGAGGGCGCTGTGCCCTGCTGCACTCTGACTCCCGGTTGTCTCTGCTGGTCTCTCACTTCTTTTGCGTTCGTTGACTTTTGTTCAATGTATAATTGGTTTAGTAAGCGAGCACGGAAAAAGTGTGGTCTGGAAGCGCTCAAGGAGGGGTGAAAAGCAACCCGGATGGTGTCCTTCCTCCACATGACCTTGCCCAAGTCTCTCTGCCTCTCTCTTTCTGAAGTTTCTGTGAAACGGGGACAGCAACTCCTCTCTGCCTCCTGGTGACTTTGGTTAGCATTTTCTACGTGCCTTCAGATCCCTCTGAGTGGTACTAAATGAACAAGTTTTACTGACATTTCTTTTAGCTGCTGTTCATAAGCACTCTTCTTCCTGAGTCCAGGCAAAAGCAAATGTTAACAGTCCCTGTTAATACCCCCGACTGACCAGTGACTATCACTGTGACCATAGACACAATATCACAGCGACTAGTCTCTACAGAGACCCATAATGAACTGCATGCATTAGGTCCAGTAGTAGGATAATGTATAATTAGCAGGTTCTGTGTGTATCTCAGATATGAGTTTTATTACGTAGAGGAGGTTTGCCTTGGATGCTAACTTTTCCCAGGTTCATGATCCAGCTTAGCGTGCAGGCTCAGGAGCAGCTGCATCAAGGCAGTGGTGGGAATGATTGGTCAAGGACCTTCCTAGTCCCAACTCACAGCTGAATTCAGCTCATCATGAAGGTATTTCCTAAAGTACTTCCACATCAGTTGTTTGGAGCCTTTTGCTGAGTATGCACAGTTTATCAAACAGTTACAGCTAAAACTCTTTTGGATGCTTCTTCACAACTATATGATATGTATGTGACAAATTCGCAGTCTTCCTACTTGCCAAGTTACACCAAAATCTGGTTAGTTTTGACTTTCCCCAGAGTCCCTACAGCCTGCAGCTGTCCCTCACCAACAGCAGACGCGTTCAGCCTTTCTGAATTTTGCTCCTTTTAGCAGTCACTGACTTATCAACCAGCAGCTTATAACACAACTGACTCCCAAATGCTCCCATCTTATCTATTTGCAGCTTCCCTGTGACAGCACGTGGCAGCTCCAGCCAGCTGGCCCCAGCTGTGCTCGGTCCCTCACCCTGCTGTGCACATGGAGGTACTGCAGATATGGGGAACTCGGGGTGGTTTGCCCAGAGTGAAGAGGACGTGACCCATGATGGCACAGGGAGAGCAGACCAGCCCCAAACCCTTTCCCCAGGTGCAACACGGTGCCTTGTGCCTGCTCCAGGGTACACCATCCAGCACGTCAGCACAGCCTTGCCTCACGCCCTGGTGACAGCGATGCTCGAGAGCTCTAAACTCAGGAGCAACCTGCTTTCCTTTCATAGTGCAATTAATTTGCAGCACATGGTGCTTGGGCTCAAAGCCCAGCACTGCTACACAAAGCAGTTTAAGTTGCTCAGCTCTCCTCCTTTTCAAAGATTGGGTGAACATAGCCACAAGCTGTCACCAAGACTGCCAGGAGCACACACACAACAGCACCTTCCAGAGAAAACATGCTCCTTGGGCTCACAAAACCGCTGCTTTGATTAAACAGTGAATTCAGCCTCACACCATTAACCCAGCAGACAGGGGATTTGCTTGCTTTTGTCAAACGCACCCAGACAACTCTGCAGGGTGTTTGGAGAAGCTGCCCCAGACCAAATGCTCACACTGCAGCCGGCAGCTTTGGATGAGATGCTGACTCCGAGGGCTACTGACAGACGAGAAGGCCGCAGTCTTTATTCCCATTAGCATCTGTCCTAAGCGAATGTGCTCTCTCATCATAAAGCCTGAAAACTAAATCCATGGGGAAACATCCACAAAAAGGCTGAACAGATAATCCCATCAGTCCACTTAAACGGGAATCTGAGTCAACAAACCTAATAAACTGGGGTCAGCAGACCACGCAGATGACAGAGGAGCCTCTCACTGCTGCATTATTTCCTGGAGTCCCTTGAGGTCGCACAGGCAGTTTTGACGCAATAAACTGGCTCTCTGGGCACAGGATTTCACCACTAGATGTCAATGGCATCTGAGCTTTCGAAAGGGAAGATTAGAGCATGTTAGCTGCTGGAAAAGTTGGTTGTAGCCGGCAGCAGCTTTTGCTGCAGCCAACCATAATGAACCAAGCCCTTTGCTTGGTCAAAATGGTGATGTGCTCTTTGCAGAGACACCCCCCATAAGAACCCTACCTGTCTTTTAGTAACTGTATTGGGTTTGCGTGGCAAGGTTTTGGTAGTGGGGGGGCTACAGGGGTGGCTTCTGTGAGAAGCTGCTAGAAGCTTCCCCTGCATCCAATAGAGCCAATGCCAGCTGGCTCCAAGACGGCCCTGCCGCTGGCCAAGGCCGAGCCCATCAGCGGCAGTGGCAGCACCTCTGGGATAACATATTTAAGAAGGGGGGGAAAAAAAAACCTGCACAACTGCCGCCGGAGAAAGGAATGAGAATATGTGAGAGGAACAACTCTGCAGACACCAAGGTCAGTGAAGGAGGAGGGGGAGGAGGTGCTCCAGGCACCAGAGCAGAGATTCCCCTGCAGCCTGCGGTGAAGGCCATGGTGAGGCAGGTTGTCCCCCTGCAGCCCATGGAGGTCCACGGTGGAGCAGATATCCACCTGCAGCCCATGGAGCACACCAAGCCAGAGCATGTGGATGCCCGAAGGAGGCTGTGACCCTGTGGAGAGCCTGCTCTGGAGCAGGCTTCTGGCAGAACCTGTGACCCTGTGGAGAGGAGCCCACATTGGAGCAGGTTTGCTGGCAGGACTTGTGATCCCATGGGGGACCCACTCTGCAGAAGGACTGCACCCCATGGAAGGGCCCACGCTGGAGCAGTTCTTGAAGAACTGTAGCCTGCAGGAAGGACCCATATTGGAGAAGTTCATGGAGAACTGTCTCCTGTGGGAGAGACCCCATGCTGGAGCAGGGGAAGACTCTGAGGAGTCCTCCCTCTGAGGAGGAAGGAGTGGCAGAGACAACGTGTGATGAACTGACCGCAACCCCCCTTCCCTGTTATTCGTTATATTTTCTCTCCCCAGTCCAGCTGAGGAGGGGGAGCGATAGAGTGGCTTTGGTGGGCATCTGGCATCCAGCCAGGGTCAACCCACCACAGTAACACATGGCTCTGGCAGTTTCTTGTCTAGTTATTTCTGGGAAATACTTACCTTTGCCATGTTACTGTCTCTCAACGTCCTCTGAAAACCTTAACATTTAGCTTAAGTCTTTCCTCATTTGCACAAAGCCAGACCAAGTTCCCTGGAGTCACTCAAATTGCTCTGAGGAATAAATCAAGTTAGCAAGAAGCATGAAATTAAATTTGATTGGCTAAACTACATTATACTCTTCAGCAGAAACTCTTATTTAAAAGTAAAGTGAATTACCTCACTTAAAATGAAGTAAACCTCATCAAATAAGCACTAAACAAGGGTGCCTAAATGCATTTCAGACACAGGTGAATTTTCTTCAGATTTGCATGTTATTTTCCCCTAGCAGTCCTCCCCTGTTCTGCCTCTGCTACGTTGGGCTTCTTCAATTCATTCCCAGTCCTGCCTTATGCCTCTCTGCTAGCTCCTACTATCACATCGTCATATACTTGGACTTAAAAAGTGGCCTCCAACCAACAACGTGCCCTGAAGCTAGAGCACGTAGCTGTAGCCTCGAGCCAAGGTCAGTGCTGGCAGCTGGCATCAGCCACAAGAGTTTTCACCCCTGTGAGTGCAACAGGGCACCCAACACCCAGCAGCTCTGCCTGGTCTTCTTCTGGCACTGCACTACGACCACAGGTGCTGGCCTTGTACGGAGCCCAGCATCAGTAGCAGATAAAGCAGCTTGCAGTTATTCAGTGTTTCAAACTGGATTCAGAGAGTACGTTCAGGTTTGTAGCGTAGCCAGGGACTCAGCCTGACAGCAGACGTTGGAGCATCTGGAGTTTTTAAAACCCAACAGAAATCAATAGAAGGTCAACTTGACTTCACACAGTCTTTCCGAATGAAAGGAAGAGACACCCTTATGACAGCAGCTGGCCTTGTTTTGATGGAAGTTTTTCTAAGCTGCTTGACGTAACTTGACTTCAAGCTTTTGAGGGATTTATGGCTGATAGACTGTCACCTGGAGCTGCTGAGCCAAATTCCTCAGCAGATGCTTGTCTGTACCGCAGTCACCCCCACCGACGGGCACGCTTGGCTGGGGGCAAGACCACACAGGAATCAGGCCCGTGCGGCCTCAGCAACAGCTTAATTGCTTATGAAGCAACACAAACCTTCACCTGGTGTTACAGAGACCTCTCACAAGCATTTGTCAAAAGCCTGTATCGCTTGCCAGGGAGGCGCTTGATCTGGGGTTTGATCCTCACCATCCTTTGTCATTTCTAGGTCTGAATCATCCCGTTTGCTGGTAAATTCCCCTCCAGCAAAGCACAGCTCTGCACTTTCAAGCCATCGGTCACAGCTGACAGTACCTCTCTCAAGGGGCACTTCCCCACTTAGGTTAAACGGGCGAGTTCTGCCAGTGCCGCTTCTCCCTGCTAAGCAATACTCCTGTCTAACCCATTCGCCAGCGGAGGCAGCTCCACTATCAGCAGGGTCAATGGCAGGACTTCTCCTTTCCTTTTTTTTTTTTTGGTTGGTTGTTTTTTTGGTTTGGTTCTTTTGTTGTTGCAGCACCATTTACCTCATGCCTAATTATTGCAGCTTACAAAGAGGCTGTTTGCCATTGCTAACCAGTTTTTCTTTATAACCTTACCTGGAGCACTAGCAGTTGCTCTGAACCAGCTCTTCCTGCCGCTGCGGACAGGAAAGGACTTGCACTGGTGACAGTGACAGCAGGAGACCAAGAGAAAAAGCTGCTCAAGTTTTAGAAGCCCTGACAACTTTCTGCAAGAAAACCTGTTGCAAAGGCCACACAATCTATAACCCATCTCCTTGCACAAACCTTCATTTAAGATCCTTCTGTTCGAGGCAGGCTACCCCAGTGACTGTCCTTCAGCGTGGTTTAGCTCACCTGGTTCTGCTTAAAAACATCTTCATGTCTTGCTCATGTGCTTCTCTAAACCCACACCACTAAATCCACATTTTCATACTAAAAAGGGTAAAGGAAGTTTGGTTTTCCAATCAAATTTCATTCTAAACTGTGCTGATTCACTGTTTCTTAGCACCCCTAGGACTGCTCTGACTCCTCACTAGAGAGATGAGAGCTGAAACCTTACCGAGAGGAACTAACAGCACCAAGACCATACAAAGCACTAAAGCCAGCCCACACACAGTCCTACGTACGCACAAACCCAGCACTACCCACCTCTCCCTGCAAAGTAACAACTTAAACAGGCAAATATCCAGGTGCAATCAATCAGACCCATGCAGAGAACACAAAGGAAGAGCTTCCCTCCCACCTGCTGGGTTTATGTGACCTCCTGAATAGCTCTTCTCCCTCCTGACCCCAAAATGAGGTTCTTCCTGGGTTTTAACTGCATGATTTCTCTAGGATTGTTGTGTTTTTCTCAGTGGGGAGGTAAGGACAAGAATTGCCTCTATCCTGAGGAAGTGGGACCTGGAAAGGGTCAGCAGCACACTTCAGGAAGCTTTCCAAGGCTTCCAAGATGATGCCCCTTTCCCTCCTTCCACAGTCTGCCTGGGATAGGAGAGGGATGGAAAAAACATGCTGAATCCCAGCCAGTTCCCAAAATGCATGGATTTGCAACGAGTATGAGATGATCTGTGCAAAGATCCTGGTGCCTTTACAAAAAAGTGGCAGTACAGACCTCCTGGGGGGACAAGCAACTGCAACTGCTTACCAGAAACACTACCCATTGCAATGGGCAATGAAAATTAAAAGCAAGCGTGCAGACTGTATCCTTGCCATTCCTTGACCTCTGAAAGGCTCTGAGGCTCAAGCTCACCTTTGCTAGGCTTTCCAGACCTTTACAAGGGTCTTATGAAATCCACTGACCTTCTTCCAGACAAGAGGGAATGCAGAGGAGAACACTTCTCTCCTTGCTTCAGAAATTGTTCATTTGGCCCACCTTTGCAGGCCCCCTCAGTTCTGCAGATTTTATATTAACTGCACTGCATGATTCTTTTAACTCTGATACAACTACAGGTATTTCACGGTATTATTGTAGCCATGCACATAGGGTGCCACCACACAACTTTCCAGTGTGAAATGGTGGTCATTGTAGGTGTAGAGGTAGACAGTACTTAAGAGTCAGAGGAAGACTTACCTTCTTTGGGTTTTGCTGTGTGTGCAAAACAGCTGCTACCCCCACAGCAGAAGAGAGCAGGACTCCAGGGCAGATGCTCTGTATAGTATGAAAGCCCGCTGGGATGCGAAACACAACAAATATTTGGGAGGTTTGTTTTTCAGGCTGAGTGGGTTTTTCCTACTGAGAAGAGGGAATCACCTCTACATAGGGTAGAGCATTTGTCCCCATGCAGGTCAGTCCCACTCTCCAGAGGGCTGTGCTGGCATCAGAGCAAACTGCCCCCACCTGCTGCCTCTCACCTTCACACAGCTCCTGCAGGAACGGCTCATCACAGCCCTCTCCCAACCCTTTTAACTTCAGTGAAAATGCAGGGAGTGCACTGAGCAGCTTAAATTGCAGGTCTTTGCCATTAAAGCTCTCTTTGGCTGACAGGGATGGAGGAGCCCTTGTCTGAATAGTTCAGCAAGATAGTCTGAAGGGACAACATCTGGAGATCAGCTGCTGAGTGCAGCAGCCTCTTCTTGCGGCTCTTGTAGCACAGCTGGAGCTGTAGGGCAGCTACCCTCAGCCCTACACCTTCCCATTTGCAAATCATCTTAAAGGTATCGTCATTCTAGCTTCCTGCGACAACCTCCCAGTAAGGCTGATGGACGGAAGGACAGCCCTTCAGTGCAAAGTTAGCTGCTTGCATGCAGCCACATGTGGCTTGAAGTAATCCAGCTGACTAACTGCAACAGGTTAGGAGGTACTCCCCAGGTCTCCTTCTGGGCTACACTGTGGGGAGCAACGATCTCCAATGAAGGGAGTGATGAACAGCTGGGAATGTAAATTCTTCAGCTTGCACAGCTGGATCTGGAAAAGGATGTCTGGCTGTAAAGTATCTTTAAACATCATTATAGAGCTGTGTCAACAATTTGGGCTTGTACTGTTTTAATTATTCCAGTTAAAATTCACCCTACCCATATATTAACACTGGCACAAACACTTTGTAGGTCAGGCTTAAGACTATTCAAGGTGCAGGCACTTAGAGGATTAAGTACTGCCTATTTGTAAAGCACTTTGAACAGACATCACGCTGTAAATACCAAGTGTTATTTCTGTGTGAAATAGCCAGGTTTGGCTTAGCGGTTTCCAGGGTTTGCAAGTGGAAAAGCTGGAAGGACAGGACAAGCCTCAGCTGCATTACAGCGCAGTCACAGCCCATCATGGGCTCTGCCTTCCCCACTGCAGACGGGCTGAGAGGGAGAGGAAACTGCAATGGCAGGGATGCCTGATGAAAGGGGAAAGCATTGGCTGTCCTCAGTAAGAGGATCAAGTGCTGATAAGCAGACTCCAGAGGATATGAAGACAGATTTACTCCTCCCCTCTCCCACAGGGACTTCTCATGGTGGCTCCAGGCCCCTCTTAGACTGTGCCGTGATGATAAGGCACAGCTGAGACCCCATTAACATCATCTCTGCTTCTGAAACTGCCTGGAACACACTGGTACCAGCAAATCCCACTGACCAGAGATGAACAAGCAGCTCTGAATGGGGTCAAGCTCCTGAGCCTCTAACCAGGCGCACGCTGGTCTGCATCCACCTTGCAAACACAGCAAGGCTTTGCAGAACTGAATAACTGGAAGTATGAGCATAAAATATTCCAGTTAGGAACAGTAAGTACATGTGATAGGCATGAAGGCACAGAGCCCAGACTTCATTAAGGTAGTTTTTATATTTTGAAAAGCAATATTAAAAAACACTGGAAAATGCAAGATAAATGTAACAGTTGCTTCTACAAGTTTTAACCTTGTATTGCTTGGCCATTTTGACATATAAATTATTGCTTACTAGCTCTCATAAATACACAACACAATAATATGTACAGAGGCAGACAAGCATGAAACATGAAAAGGAAAACATTGGCAACATTGATTCTGGTAAATCAGATTATTTCATACATACCAGGTCTCATAACGGTGGATAACTACTAGCTGTAGTCCCTGAGAAGTTAGGTAAATACCTTGATTTGGGGTTTTCTATTTTATTACTTTTAATGCAAGCTGACAGCATTATGGCACTCAGAGAGAATGGAACAGGCAGGTGTTCTTACCTCAGCTCACTGACTTCTTCCCAATATTTCTTAATAGTGTAATAAGATGACAATAAATAGGCTATGCAAATAAATATTACTCTGCTAAAATGTTCAGTATTTACACCTTTCTTTGTAATTTTACAGCAGCACATGTCTTATTATTTCTGAGAACGTTTTTTTTTTGCCACAGTCATGCAAATGCAATTTATTTCTATCCGAGATGGGGCTGGAATCAAAAAGATGCATCATAGAGGCGTCTACATTTGATGCAACAAAATCCCACATCAAAGAGGTATAAAGTGACCCAGCTTTTTCCTTTGTTCCGTCTGATTACTCCTCCTAGCTACTAAGGAAAATATGCAGAGTATTTAACCCCAGGTGTGATTGTGATAAACCGAACTTATAAGATTCATGGATTTTATTCTATGTAACATAATTGCGCTATTGAAAGATTTAATAATCACACAATCTCACCAGTGCTGGACCCTGCCAGAGGCTGCGTAGTGCCCCCCTCTCTTTCACAGGGTTTATTTCTAGTTCTCCTCTCAACCACCACACCTTCAAACTACTTGCCAGTCTGCAGCCCAGCTCTGCAATGCTTCACCTGTTGAATGAAGACTCTGATGGGCCTTTTTTTATTAGACGTATTAGCTACAGATTTGGACTATTTGCCTTTCCTTTATGGTAACAGTTATAATATCTATATTTTCAATGTGAAATTGATGCATCCCAGGTGGCTCTTCAGACCAGAAAGATATATCCTAATTATATAGGCCACTATGATAACTAGTTTGTAAAGTTTTAAACAGGAGTCTAATTAGCCACAACACAGATAACAAGGTTAATGCTGGCTATGTGCCTTCAAACTGAGTTTATGCCAGCCGCAAGGGGTAGACAACACTTGGTTTCGTATAAAGTTACAGCGGTGCAGATAGCCAATACCTCAGCTGGCTTGAAGCCTAATGGTACAAGTTAACCCATCCATCTACTTCAACCAGTTTGAACTGGCAGAGTGAGGAGACTTCCAGGTCGTTCTAGCATGCTTTCAAACCAAAGCCTGAGCACAGAGTCATCTTTCTACATCTGTTTTCTTTTTTTCTTTTTTTTCCCCTTCTTTCATTTCCTTGTCTTTTATTCTTCTCCAACACCACTGCTGCTTCATCAGCAGCAACCACCAAAACAGAGCCAAATGCAGTGAACTGAGAAACAGGCCCACTTTCTCCCCCTGAATACCTTCTCATGCTCCCTCCCCCCCGGATTTCAAGAGAACAACTTGTGGACTAGAGTGTTACACCACATGAGCTAAAGCATGCAGGCTGGTCTACGTACAGGCTCCTAAAAATAATGCCACAGTAAAAAGATTTCACAAGGGGGAGCTCAAAAACCAGCAAACCACCCAAGTAATGGGTCTAGGGTGGGGATTCGTCAACTGCTGTAGCCAGAGGAAGAACTGCAATAACGCAAGCAGCAAATTGTATCTGGTTCGTGTTCTTACACTGCAAAAAGAAGCCCACCGCAGCTAGTATCCTCATCTGAACAGTTTTGGTCTGTTTGCACAAAAGAGTTATTTACAGTATGTGCAATCACATCTACAGAAGAACATAGGAAATTTTTACTCCATGGCCAGCAAGAGTTTATTTTTTTTTCTTTTTACTGGGTAAAAAGAAGATTTTTTTCCTTAAAAAAAAAAAAATCATATAGTATTTGATAATAACAAAGTACAAGCAAATACATTTCTGAAACATCTGTTTCCTTTACAATAGATCTATACAGTATTTCACAGATGGGAAAACCAAACGCATTCTACAGATTCCCCCCAGACTACTTGTTAAAGCTGCTTCTTTTTAATCCCTTTAAACCAGAGATAACACAATGATGAAGAGCATGCTACTTCAGTATTCCCACATTTCAGTAAAGGAGCACTTTCTTGGAAGTCTTCCTGATGTGGAAAACATACAACAGAGATGGGAAAGCAATGCAATGTCCTCCCTGCTCTGCGAAGGGACCGTTACCGTGAGTCATTGTACAAACGCGTGCCAGACTGCGTAGCACGCCGCACGTTGCCTGTGCCATTCACTAGATTACTTCTTAGCGCTGAAAACCAGAGCTACGGTGATGGTGGTGCTTAGATGTAGGTCAACTGTAGACAAGACTTTAGAAATGCTGCCTCAGTACATGCCCAGAAGTAGTACTTTTAGCTACATGGGAATTGGCTAGGGGAGGGGTGTGAGAGGGACAGAAGCAGTAAAGGGTCCGTAATGCTGAGAGCCCGGTGTGTATGCAGGTAATTACACTGGTACCCTGTAAGGTGTACCCTTTTGTTCTTTAAAAACTCTAAGCATGTGCAAGTTAGGTGAATTTTTACCTGCTGAAACAGTATTTCCAGGAGGTGAGTTAGAAATGTAGGTGGATCTAGGCATTGCCTCTGAATAGACACCAAGGCGGCTGTAATCCAAGCAGAAAACAAAGCTCCTGCTATAATAATTTATAACATGTTAACTGCAGGAGCTGGTGCTAAATCTGAGATAACTGAAAAGGAAGAAAATAACATGTTTTCAGTGTACAAACAATTGTGTCCATAAATTGCAAGAAAAGTGGATTGGCTCTTACAGTGTGTTTTATAAAGCAGATTCTTAAGGGGCCATAACAGCGTGAAATGTTTACTGCTGAGCTCCACATCACGACGCACTCTTTAGTTTCATCTGGTGCGCCACCTTTTTATATTCCCATTCCCGGCTGTCCACACTTATCTCAAATAAGATGCTCCAATGGACTCAGCGGAGCTGCATGGATTGCACGGTATTTTTGGCAACACTACTTTGGCAGCCTTGAATTAGTGAGGTACATACTGTGGTGAACTGAGAATCAATCCCCTCGCAGCATGTTGCTTGCTGAAATGTTTTGCAGCTGTGACACGACGTTTCCTTTCATTCTAATACTGGCAGAATCTGCATTGAAAGCTACACTGGACCAAACAATATTTTCACAGAAACCAAGCTCCTGAGCTCAAAGGACGCTGCTCCGCTCCCTCCTGCCCCGGTGACCAGCAGGGATGGCACCAAGCTTGCCCTGCGACTCTGTGAGCAGCTCCTTTGCTGGCTCTTGCCTGATTTTCCTGCGCATGTTGTGAGCTACTGATAAAACTCAGTAAACTGTTCTTATATAGGGAAGCAACATGCTTGGCATAAACATTCACTTAATTCAAAGTGCTGCAGTTACAAGGTTATATGAAGCTGTGTACGCTCACACTCGCGGCTCTATCCTGTGAGAAAGCTCAAACAGAGCTTGCTGGTTGTCGATGACATGCAGGTGATGGACGTATGGCTTCAGCTCATGATGCTCTTTCGAAGGAACTTCACTGCCTGCAAGACAGGAGAAAGGGGATGGATCAGAAAGCCATGCCTTGCCTGCTTCCCTGTCCCATGCGTTACGAAGTCCCTGGTGTGCCAACCTGCCAGGTGCTAGCCAGCCACAAAAAAGACAGCCAGCAATCCAAAGGACTTGCTGTTCAAGTGCAATGCATGAGGTAACAGCTAGATACAGAAAAGGGGGAGAAGAAAGAAAGAAGCAGGCAATCCCGGGCAGCCAGCGTGCACAAAGGAGGGACAAGTGGATGGCAAGAAGCTGATTCTTGCCAAGTGGAAGATCTACTCCTGCTGGCAGTACAGGCAGTCCATTCCCTGTAAGGATGGTTCAAGGTTTCCTTTGTGCTGCTCTGGCAGCACAATGGGACCTTGAGCAGGGGTGGGCGACCCAGCCTGTAACTTTTAAACAACTCTAACGCAAGTACACGAGACAGCAGGCCCCCAAATCATTTCCTTTGGAGCAGGTGAAAGGTGACAGCACAGCAGATGGGTACGAAAGCTCTTCAAAGGTGCTCTGACAGGCCCCCACATTTTGATCTGTGATGCTTTTGATTTCTGACCTAGTAACAGAGACGAGAGTCATGCTGTCATTTCATGGGAGTTTACACGGCAAGAGGAATTAGCTGTGTAGCAGACAAATTGAAGGCTGGCTTGAATAGCAGATGTTTTCTGTTACAAGCTTCATGCCCAACATTGGCTTGTGGGAACTCGCCACCTGTGAAACCCTCCAGCATGGCTGGTGGCCAGCAGAAGTGGAAGAGGAAAAGCTAAGCCCATGGCCATGAGACCCATCAAGACAGGCAGAGAAAGCCATGAGATATGTTTCCCACACGTTGCTGACTGCTGACAAATGAGCGAAGGTTGGAGAGCTCTGTTCTAGTCCATGTCCTCAAGGAATTTTTAATAACATTACCATAAATTAAAAGAGAAAACCCCTCAAAATTCCCTGAACCAATCAGCTTAACTCGCACACCCCCTCCCTCTCCTTTGTTTCATTATCATCCTTTTCTCCACGCTCTCCAGCTACACGAGAAGCTTTCCAGGAACCGACCATCCCACTTGTTTCTGAAGAGCGCCGTATGATGCTGTGTAGGCAACGTGGGATGTCAATGCAGCCAGTTCCACGTGCGGCTGCTAACGGGGCTCCCGGGCAGCTATTTTTAGGAGCTATTTCTGAGCAGCTATCTGACTTGAGAAATGTTAGAGAGAACAGGACAATGTGATAAATTTGTGTTGGGATACAGAGATGACCTTTCCGTTCTGAGGGAACAGGATCCCAGCAGCTGTGCTGAACATACTGAAAAACATTTGTGTTTCTCATTAACACCTGAAATGACAAAAGCTTGAATTATGTTACTTGTTTAGGCTGCTTTGCCCGAGTTTGGAAACGCTATTATTTGTTTTCAGGATTTAGGATATAAAAGTATTAATTCCATTAAAAAGGCATTTCAGTCTTGCTTGGAACCTATCCAGTTTCTAATCCAGAAAGACTTTGGCCCGCAAGCTTAATACACATGATACAGTTAATAAACAATAATAATATTCCTTGCTTAGTTTTGTTTGAATTCTTTCCTACAGTGAGATGCCTGCTGCTCTTAGGTCAATCTGGGAGTTGATGCAGTAGAAAGATTCACATTCCTGAGAGCAAAATAAGCCCACTAGAAAAGGAAACTGTCCATAAAGTCTCAATAAATATTCAGTGAATTCATTTCATGCCTAAACGAATTTAAGGGAAAAAAAAAGTGCCTACAGGGATGTCTGTATAAGCTGCTTTTTAAATGCCAGCTTCACAATAAATCAAGTCTGTGGTAAAATAAAATAACAATCACATACTTCAAACTACCAGATTATATGATAAATCTCAGGTATTAACCTTGGATTTATGTTACAACGCTTACAAAACCACTTGGAAAAAAAAAGGCAAAAACGAGATGAAAGATTTGCAGAGAAGTTGCAAAAAAAATTCACATCATTAAAAGTAACCAATGCTACATTTTACAACGCCAAATAAGAGACATTCTAACTTACAGGGGCATGGTTTAGATTAATCAATATTTCCCTTAGTATGTGGTTGCACAGAATAAAAACAAAAGGCACGTCCTTCTCCCCCCCCTTGTATATATATATCAAAATAAAACAAGAACAATAATAGTAAGCAGCCTTTGTTTAAAAAAAAGACTGTACATACACAAGGTAATTCTGTAGAACAAATGTTCAGCAAAACTCATAGCAGTACCTATCGTTCTCCAAGGTACATGTATTTATACACAAAATCAGTAATATTTTTCTTTTCATCAGAGTCCATGCTGACAGCTGCTGAAAATTCAGCTGGAAAAAAGAAACGATTCAAACTCTTTTTCCCCAAGGCTACAGCACAGTTCTGAAGTTCTCTTTGGAAAAGAGGTTTTAATGGCCTCAATAAATGACAAGTTTAGTGTGTTTGGCTTAAAAACTCTAACCACTTCCTAAAGTAGTGCTGTGTTTGTCCCCTTCCTGTGTTTAACCTCTCTGCAGAGAATGAGAAATGCTGAGAAGGAGAAAAACAAGGTTTCTTCTCTGTGAGCAGCAGAACAAAGCAAGCTGGGGTCTTCTGGCATGGTCCCTTACAGTTGGATTCTCTGGTGGCTAATAAGGTGGAAACACACAAAAAAAAGCCTTTCGTACAGCTGAGGCACTCGTAACTGTTCCCATCAGCGTAGATCCTCCAGTGTCTAAACCAGGCAGAGCTCTATTTGCGGACTTCCCCTAGCAGACATACTAACACAAGACCATCTTTTCTACCTAGTCAACTACCTTCACGAAACCCACAGGATCTTGGTATCTTCAAGACTTCTACTTTTGTGAAATGTCCTGAAGAACCCAAACTAAGCAAACAATTCCTCTTGGTGAAAAGCCAAGTGAAAAGCTGCGGTGATGAATACCATCTTTTAGCTACTGGAAGCCAAGAAAGCTGTGAATCCATCACCAAAACACATAGAGTAGCGGGAGATTGAGGTAACTCAGTTATAGCTGGGAAAGTGAGGAACAGCAGCACACACCAGAGGCCTCCATTATTAATTTCAGCTGGCACAGATCTTACACAGTATTTTGAAGAGGTGTTAATTTTTGCAGGAAAATAATCTATAAAAAATTTGGAAGCTGTTTCTACAACATTTTGTAAAGTAAAACTTCATCCAGCTGTGGTTTCTGCTATGTTGACCTTCCAACGATCGTGCCCCCTCTTGCCAATTGGTTAAATAATTGTCAACCATGTTTTGCTGCTGTAGTAAACCTGAGCAAGTCGAAAGAAAGCGGAAAAAAAAAAAACCAAGGCTGTACAAAGCCAAAATAAGTAGCAAATTTTGGCTACTCACCAAACTGGTTATTTCTGCAATGTCTCAATGACCGAACAGTGTCTGCAATCATGTGCTGTAAAGACAAGATATAAAACATCAGCGCAAAAACCTGAGATGGATTCTGTCATTAGAAAAGCCTGAAAAAAAAAATCTCCTTGTCCTACACTGTACAGTAAAAAGTAACTGTAGTAAGGCAGAAAATGAAGACAGCAGGAGATAGACTTTGCTCTTTGTCTTAGTGATAATATATGATGAAACAGGGTTAGTCTAGAAGATCCTTATCGATATCACACAGATTAAATGAGAACAACTCCCTAAGAGCCCATGGGAAGTGGTAATGAAAAACAGCCAAACAATTGCTTATTTTTGTTCCCGTGACTTTTATTAAACTGAAAGCCTACAGCAGGGAAGTCTCGTGGACTGGGTGGGTGCTTCTGGGTCCAACCCCTGGCTTTAGTGCATTATCCAGGACATTCGGTAGTCTGCAACCTCTCCTTCTGCCTCCACGTGTTATCTAATTAGACTGTAAGCCCCTTTGCGGCACAGGCTACACCTTAACATATATTTGTATAATGCCTAGCACAATCAGGCACCAGTTATCAGCTGGGCAGTTTTCTGTGCTATGATAGCCAACACAAAAATAACAGCCCACAGTCTAAATGCTGCAGACCAAGCACCCTGACATCTCCATAGACACGTACCAGATAAGACTATACTGTAGCTATACTATTTTAAGAAAAGCTAGAGCCAACAGGGATATGGGATGTTCACTTAGATTAAGCAGAGGAAATAAAAGGTGTAAGTTTGGTTTCTCATTCAGGCTCCGGTCTTCAACTTATGAAAACTGGAATTGGTCACTATAGATCAGTGGAGTGCGCTCATTTTCGCTAGATGTTGCCCATAAAGTTGTTGAGGCATTACTTTTTTCCTTTATTTGACTGCTTCTGTGGTATAAAGGTGAAAACATACTGCATTTGGCAACCCTTCACCAAATCTAGTAACTAATTAAGGCAAACTGCAGTTAGCAGCAATGATATAATAGCTCATGCAAACAGCTGATGTTCTTATCACATCTCCCTCTTAAATAATCAGAGGTGGAAAGGATTAACTGTCTTAAGTATGTTTAAGAGCAGAATGATGTAGAACAGCACATCCCTCAACACCCAGAGTGGCTTACAAGGCTCCTCCACAGAAAAGCTTATCACAAGAAAAACAGCATGTCTAATGGGAACTTCATATTCATCAGTGAATCAAAATAATTTTGTCACCTGACGTGCTTCGTTTGCCATGAAATCATGCAATCTCTTGTGCTGATGTCCTTGCACTGATTATAATGACGTTCTAATGAGATATCCTAGATTTCATGGTCAACAGTGTGAGTACTGGTAGAGCTACAACTTCCACCAGTGCTGCTGTTGTGATGTTTTCCGGCTGATACCCTTTAAATCCGGCTTTTAGAAGAGAGACCCCAGCATCACACACACACTGTCATTCTTTGCTGTTTCTCCTTTGCAGTCAGTCAGTGTGTGGGGTCCATCCCAAGACCGGCTTCTGAAGGTGACGCCCTGGTGACGGAAGAACCTCTTTGTGCAACACTCTCTTAAAGCAGAAACCCAAATCTCCCTTCTTTAGTAGCCTAATTAGGTATTTCTCTCTGTCCATTTGCAATTCTCTGGCATCCAATTATAATACAGAAAACCAGCCAATTCATCTGCAAAGCAAATGCTATTTCCTGACTGTTTAAAACAGGCGCTTGCATACCCTTAATGCGATGAGCAACACACATTTCTTTTCAGCCGGGCTACCTACGATCATTAGCACTCCTTTAACTGAGGACAGCAAAAACTCAGGCTTGGGAGTTGCACAGATATTCGAGGGGTGGGGGTTGAGAACCTTCAGCTGCATGTACACAGTCTTTACAGCTGAAGGCACTAGGTAAGAAGCTGTTATCTAAAATGGTAATGGCCATTGACCTGTATTAGAGTTTGCTGGAGTGTGGCTAAGGCATGTCATTGCTAAGATATGGGTGACGGCTGACTGGAGAAAAAAACCTGAAGAAGCCACATTTCAGTGAAGCAGCTCAGTAAATACCATGGAAACACCTTGAGATGCAACAGTGTAAGACCATATTTTCATTTATTCCTTCAGATTTAGTTGAGGAAGTGAGTATGGTACTAAATATTGATCAAATACTATTCTAGACTAGAGTTTACAAACATGGAGTTCAATAAACCACTGCAGTCCCTTGAACTTTTGCTAAAACTGGGTAACATTCCTGAGACAAAAAATCATTTCATTTTCTTCTCTTTGCAAATTCTCTTCTTTATATTTTGAATTAATTTTGTCTTCACTGCAATCACATCATGTCAAATCGAGTTCAGTCACGGTAGGATTGCTGTGGCCATGATAGTCTAAGAATATAAAAGAAGCAGGCATTGTAAGGAGAATATTATATCGTTTATTAAACCAACTGATATAGTTGGAAAAAACAATGGTTCAGACTGATGAGTCCTCCTTCAGGTCAGCTGTTTAATGCAGAAATTAAATATTTTAAAATACTGATCCAAATGGAGACACCAGAAGCCGTCTTTGCTTTGAAATTCATAAGTAGAAATTCTGTGCATCTATGACAGTGAGTAAGCTCCTTCCCCAAAGCAGTAATCTGCTATGGTAGAATAATTTTCTTCTTTTTCTGCAACAGCAAATTCGCAGGTGAGTTTCAGTGACTTGATCCAAACCAAGCAGGAGTCAATGTCAATCCTAATTTTTCTCAGCAGAGGCCAGATAGTGCTCAGCACAGTATAAAACACCAAGGAAGACGTTCTTCCTTGGGATAAAGCCCTTATAATTAGAAAAGAAACATGAACTGATAGGCACGTAATGATGTGTGATCCATCTTGTTAGTAAGCTCATGCCCATAGATTAAACACCTTAGCATCCAAATGAAGCTGTGTAATAGGTGTACTGCCTGCGTTTCCATATTTAAATCTCTCCTAAGGCCCCACTTCCTAAGCTTGCACTATTGCCTGCATTCATATGTGCACAGGGCTCCGTGAGACAGCAAGTTCCTGAGGGCGTGATCTGACTAATAATTTGGAGGAAGTGTCAGTTTGAACAACCCTCACCCCACCACCCCCAGACTCTCCCCTCCCATTTAAAATGCCCATTATCCATTTGCATGGAAAGGTGAAATCCTGGCTCACTGAAGACAATTAGCAAAGCTCCCACTGCCTCTGGAGACACAACGGTGACAGCAAGGATAGGAAATCTTACCAAGAAAGCCCAGCATACATTAAACATGTACATCATTAAACAACAAACAAACAAACTAACAAGGTGTGGCTAAGACTGGAGCATGAATCAGATCCTACATATTCACTAAATAAGTGTGTGGGGGGGAATTTTAGTAACAATTATTGTGCATCAAGGGCTAGTTGAATTTACATGTTAATTGGATGTACTTCCAAGAGGCAATGAAGAAGAACATGCTAATGAGTTTTATGCAAACACCTAAAGGTCAAACAGTTAATGGACTTGGGACAAGAAAACCTTTCATGAAATGCAAATCAGTGTTCTTGCAAACTCTGCAACAAGAAAACGTACAGAAATCAAATAGAAAACACAAAAAGAGGACCTCAGGTTCAAAAGTCAAAGTCTACATCTGCTAGCAAGTTGAAAGACAACATACATTATGATAGGATGTGAAAATAAGTTCAACATCTGATTCATGAATAACTCCATGTTTCCACGTTCGTTCTCAAACAAGTGTAAACACATGGAGTAAATAGTTGGGAGTAATTCACCAGGCACAGCCATCTGGACTAACAGTCCCATGCTACATCTGGAGCAATTCGGTAGAACATTTTGGTTTCTTGATCAAATACTCCAGGCCAACCAAAAAAAAAAAAAAAAACAACTTGCTGTTCAGATATATAAACTGTGGCTTTCAGCGTTATGAAAATGTTATCGACAAAAAAGTGAAATAATGCAAATTACAGAAATCGAACCTCTATCAGCAATATCATGCCAGAGTAGGTGTCATACAATGTCTAGAGTAGACGTGGCCAAAAATACAATGTCAGTAACTGCCCTTCTACATAACAGTTAGTATAGTGGTATTTACAGTCAGTTTAATTCATATTTCAGGCATTATTTTCTTCATCATCTAACCTAGAACAAAACTTTTACTTTCATTTAAGATCCCTGGAATTAGCATACCAGTGGCAAGTGATAAACTAGGGAAACTTTTTTCTTTAGTGCCTTGAGAAAAAAAGGAAACATAATTCAGAGAAAGCTGAAGCAGGAGAACTTAACTGAGGAGAAATAGTCCACAAGGTGGTGCAAAGGACCAGATCTCACTGGGGGGAAAAAAAGAAAAAAAAAGAGTGGACTGTGTGGCAGTGATGCTGGCCATCACTGGCTTAGCCATTTTACACAAAGTAGGGGAGGAAGGAGTGAGAAGAGAGAGGAGCAGAGAACAGGGGCAGGGGAGATAAAACTGTTGGCTGTTTTATTCTGTTTGCTCTTTTTTACCCGTTTACCTCTTCCTGATTCAGCCAGAAGAAAACCTTTTAGTCTTACAAGATAAGGAGGGGAAAGGGAAGAAGAGAACGTGAATCTCTGAAAAACATGAAGGACAAAACTAGCTTACCAGCTTTTCAAAATTAACAAGGTTATCCAGAAAAGTTTTGTTTCCTTCATGGATGAATGTTACATCTGAAAAAAATAAAGGAAAAGAATTATTTTTCATGGCTTTGTTGTTTAATACAAAGAAATAAAATGACTAAACAGCAACCAAAAAAAAAAAAAAAAAAAAGAGGAAAACATCCCATTAAGGATTCACACAATACCTTGTTAACAGTGGAACAAAAGCCTGGTATAATGATGACATGCAGAGATTATCAGATAGCAACACTATGTACACACCATAACAAGAGGATTTTCAAGTGGGAGCACAGATTTCTTACTAAACCTGGTCTGTGTTACTTCTAGGGTGCATATATATCATACAGGGGACGGCTGGGAGCAGGCAGGGGCATCCAGAAGCATGGCCCTGCATGGCATGTGGGCTCTCCCCACGACGTGGCATCGAGCCGGCCATGCTGCCCATGGCTGTGCCCAGGCTGGGGCTGGCCGGTCCCTGAGATCCAGAGCTCCATGGGGGCAGAGCCACCAGACGCTGTTCTCAGCCCTGACACCCCTTTGTCTCTCTCTGCGGGACACAATGACTCTGAAGTCCCGCAGGGATGCAGGCTACGACAGTGGCCAGCCGGGGAGATTAAACACAAGCCACCAAACTGAAGTTCAAAGCCTTGAAATAAGCATTATGGCTAGGGAAACCCACTTTTACACAGCGTTGTTGGAGAGAATTTGCAGAGGCAACAAAAAGGTCAGCAAGAGGAAAAGGAAAAGATCTGTATTTGGCTCCAGGAAGGGAACTGAACACTGTGTAATGAGCTGGAGAGACTGGAGTATCAGGCGAAATAAACATTGCTAAGATTACAATTAAAACAGTAACTTGAGGTCATTTTCTCCATTTTTCTAATGCATATTAGGACACAAAGCAAGACCTATCTTGGTCATGAAGTACCAAGGACATGGACAGATTCCCCGTGGGGACTGAAGCTCTGCCTCTGATAGCGTATCCTCCGGGTCACTGAAAATACTAGCAGGAACACCACCACCATGCCCCCTTACCAGCTCTCTCCTGGATGTGCGGGTACCCAGGAGCACCAGGAGGGGACGGCACTACTGTAATGAGACAGCACTCCAATATCATTGCTTCTTAAAAGTCACAGCTGTGTCTGCCAGCAGGCAAATGGCACACAGTAAATGGGCAACATCTCCATCTCAGCAGAGGTGCCAGCCTCCAACCCCCCAGCCTAACTGTGCATCTCAGCATTTCTCCTGTGCTCATCTCTAGGACTCCTTCTGATGCCCACTTGGTCCCCCTAGTTTTGGGGGATTTTAGGACTGGGAACCTGCAGCTGACATTGGGGGCTGCTTTGTCACACCCCAGCCCCCCTTCATCCTCCCCCAAAACCAGCAGCCTGATTTATTCCCTTTTGTTTCACAGACTCACTCTGTGCCCAAGGGGCATTTTGTAATTGCTTAGAATGGAAATGTTAACGGCTTCATATGCTGGTGGAAACGCGGGGCTGGGACTCATTAGGCAGAGCTGTGCATGAGGGGTGGTGAAGCACTCCTGTGCTTCCAGGGCGCTGGGCTGGGGTCTGCCTTGGGCAGGCAGGACACCAGCCCAGGCAGGCAGAATATCAGCCCAGGCAGGCAGAATACCAGCCCAGGCAGGCAGAATACCAGCCTGGCCACGCAAGATGCCAGCCGGCACTCCTGAGCAAGTAGGGCAAGCATGGCATACGCTGGGGATGCCTCCAGCACCTCTCTGCCCCCAGGCAGCATCCTAAAAATCAGGGGAAAGGAGGGAGCGGGACCCTTCTACACCTCCTCTGCTGGGCTGCTTTGGTGCACCCAGGGAAAGGGACGGGGAAAGGACATGGCTTCAGGACATAGGCATTACTTGTCTCTGTATCAGTGCAGTTAAAAACTGTCCATCACGTTTAATGAAAAACTTGTACTGGAAGCAGAAATTTCCACATAGCTTTTTAAGTCAATGATAGCAACGTGTATATCTCTGAGGTGGAAGGAACAGAAATTTGCTTTGCAGTCAACAACTAAGAGTCTAGATAAATTCAGTGGAGCAGAAAATTGCATCTGAGCTGTGTTGTAAGGGTACATCACAGTATTTTATTACATATTTGAAAAATCTGCCTGATTTTCAAAAGCTGTGTCTGTGTGCTGTAAGAGAGCTCCACATTTAAATTTAATTAACTTTAAAAGGACACTCTAAAGTTATTTTTCATCATTAAAGAAAGGCTATTAATGATTTTCAGTTTTTTCTTGAAACTACTTTTGCTCCTCTTGTGTTGAAATACAGTAATTGGTTCAGCTAGTAATGATTTCTATGCTATCAGTGCTTATTTTATTGGTCTTGGAAATAACGTTAATACAAACATGCTCGACATGGAATAAAGTCCTATGTACTGTGCAACACTTTGGGAATTACCGACCTTGGCAACATCTCCTGATGGATCACTGTATTGAAGAAAATTACTGTATTATTTTGCAAAGTCTCCTTGCTATCTCTAATACATTTGAGAGACATGAATGCTGCTTACTTGCACGTTCTTATACACCACGTTGTGGTGCTGGGCAAACGTCATTGCTACAAGTTACTTGTTTATGTTTGCAGGCAAGACATACTTGAGAACACTTAAAAAAATATTGGAAGGCTTGATAATTGTATCCATCTCAATTAATGCAAACTCCTTTGATGTGTGCGATGAAGGGAAGCATCTGATGGCTCCCAAACTGTCACCGACTGATCTGGAGAACTGTCTTCAAACATTTTAAACTCACAGCAGCAGCAGGTTGGAATAAACAGCCTAAAGAGAGCACTTTCGGAATACAGGAATAATCAAATGAATTTACCATGTTCAAAGACAAGGAAATTAAAAATTAATGACTCCAAGACAATGGAATATTTGAACTACCTGCCACTTTAATTAGCTGCCCAGCTCACAGCATTAGGCAAGTAGTTTTATTTTATTTTTAAAATTTTTTAATTTTTTTTTTTTAGTAATAGGATTTTTTTTCTCTCTTTCAGGCCTCTAAGAGACTTGACAATCCTCTGCTCAGGACAGACAGATGGGGCAGGTTCTGCCTTCAGAGTGACACCAGGCAGTTTCACCCCAGCGAGGCAGGGCTGGGCAGCCCCGTTCAGGGGCTTCCAAGACCTCACTTCTCCACCGAGGAGGATGTGGCCAAAGCGATGGCACACTGCTCTACCCGTGCCTAACGGGAAGGTCCTGAAGTTCAAAAACCTGTGTGAAAATTGTCATCTTCCCCCTGCCTTAAAAGGCAGCCGTTTATTATCCAGACCAAGTGCTATCTTGTAGGTACCACTACATCTGCCACATTCTTATCATAAGGCCACCTGAAGGAAAAAATCACCTTACACTTATTTTAATTAACCACAAAGAAGAAGAGCAGCCAAGCTTTAACATTACCTTTCAGAAGTAAGGGCATGAAGGGGATTTTCGGAGATTTCATTTTCTTGAACGCATCTCTGTAAGCTTTGTGATTCAGAGAAGGGTCCTACAAAACCATTTGGGTAATAGAGAGAAAAATCAATAGGCTATAAAAAGAGCAATTCTAAATCCATTATGGGCTTATGATCTGAACATGATTTAGATATAAAAGGTTTCTTCAGGAAATGAGGTAGATAAAGATTTTCTAAACTAGGTGACTTACTAAACTGAACAGGAAACGTAAACAGTGAAAGGAACAAAAGCAATTACGTTCCTCCAGATGAAGCAGTGCTAAAATGGGAGTAAGCTGCAGAATACATTCACTGGGACTGCACTGTAATTTCCCCACAAATTTCTATTAGCAAAATCTCTTCAGCTTACTATCTAGCACAAAATGTATCCCAGAACGTATTGCTGATTAATTTCTTCTTAAAAAAAAAAAACAACACACCAAACAACAAAAAATCCCAGCAAAAACTGCTCTCAGATCAATGGAGTATATTGGACATTTTCAAAGAAAATAAGACAGTGTGTTTCAGTGGTGTTATGCAAGTAATTCAAAAAGTCATCTCAATTTCCCATACAAACGAACGTTTTTGTACACCAGCTCACACACAATCTTGAAAACACATTAATTTATAAAGGACTCTAAGTACAGAAGCGTGACAGCCGTTAAAGGCTGTATCTCATGTTCCCCGCGCCAGGCAGTGATCTCGCCACGCACCCACTTCCATGACAGCCAGAGGAAACACTTGTTTATTCAGCTTTGATAATGGTGACAAAGACCCTTAGCCTCAGATTTCGATTTTTTTTTTTTAAACTTCAGCTGTCCTCCTGTTCTCCTGATCTGCAGCGCGTTGCTTCGGATAAAGGCTGATCAAACACCACAGCAAAAGAACAGCTTCCAAATCGATGCTGGGGAACTGACACGACATTCGCCTCTCTCTGCCCTTCCTCCAGCTGTCAGGAATACAGCCTTTTTTGCTTTTCATGTTTGGAGACCACCTCTGAGCTCTGGGGGGGCTGCATGGCCTTCGGCAAATCACGGATCTGACATGACACGTGCAGCTCCAGACAATGACAGGCAGCCTCCAAATAAATTAGGAAGGAGGAAGGCAGGTAAAGACAAGCAGTGCCACTCTGCTGTCAACACCGTACTTACCGTCAAACTTTCAAGTTCGGTGAAAAGTTTCTTGAACTTTCCAGGAATTTTCTGAAGTGGGGAAAACAGAGGAAAAAAAAAAGGAAAGCTGACTTACGCAGAAAAATACTGAGGCTTTTTTTTCCATGAGACTGCCACGTGTGAAGCGCCTGCTGTGAGTACCAAGAGGCCACTGTTAACCTCCGCTCCTCAGCTCCAAGAGCCCTAATTACAGACCATGTTCAGTGCGATGCCAGTGAGGCACCAGACCCTGCAGCCTCACCGCGGGGACCTGCATCCTTCTTTCATGGAAACTGCTTGTTAGCAGCTGGTTTTATTTTCTTGCCTAGCTTCCATGTCTGCTGCATTTACCTTAATATCCATATCAAGTTAGAGGCAGTGACACAGGCTGAGAATTCAGATACTGTGCTCACATCCAGGTTAAATCGTTTGTTGTATCAGTCTTCCCCTAAAACATGGGTTCTAGAAATTAAGAGGTGTAACGCTCAGTGCTGTTCAATACACTGCCCGCAGGGGTGACCAGTGTTGCTACTGGCACATGCTGGTGCCAGAGAAAGAGAACTTTCCTTAAAAAACGATTATGCCACCTCTGGTATCTCATCCTAATCCCACCGGGAGGTACACAAAACACCTTCCAAGGGAGCCCAGGCACAAACTACCTTCTTGCCCCACGTGATAACTCCTGCTCTGCTCCACAAGCATCCGCTTCCTTTTATCTCTAAGATGCTTTAATGGATTCACCTCATTATACTCAAAGCGATCGTTCTTCCATTTGAATTTTGCTGCTGGTATTTCAGACGTGAAGAATGGTGTGTGGACCTTAAAGCCTGTCTATTTTTTCCCAACCATACTAGTTAGTCTAGTAAAAGATACCCCTCTTAGTACAAATCCTGTCTTGCTTTTGTCCTTAGAGCCTGACAGCCACAATGACACTACCAAGAGAAAAGAGATTTAGAACAATTAAGATTAAGTGGATGTGCTGTATGATTAAAACGCTAAAATAACTGAACATGGAATTGCAATTGCAAATTTTTAATATCTTCAATCAGGGAAAGTTAGGCTCATTAAAACACTGCATACTGTAGAAAAAAGCAGAAGAATATGCTTGGGAGCATACTACTTATTTAAGAATTCAAGTGCACAGCCAATATAATTTAGTGTCTAAATGGTTGCTTAAATTTAGGTGGCTTCATTTACATGTGTAAGTAATTATAATTAATTTATAAACATTGCTCTACTTTCTAGAAGTCACATTACTAATGCAAATAACCTTCTGCTTTTGAAATTTCCAGGGCAGTAAAGTTTTACAAACACAAAAAAAAGAAAAATGCATGTAACTTCATAAATATTTTACACACAGAAACACGACATATTTACAATGATACATATGCAGATGCACTTCTTGTTCCAACAAGCAATATATTCTGCTCTTCCCGAGAGAAGTCCACTAGCAGCGCACGATCTCCAGAGGTCTCACCACACAGCTGAGTTCTGCGTGCTTCTGTGCAGGAGAGATCTACACCAATGCCATCGGGTGCCTTTGATATAATACATAGCCCCTTCCAGTCTGCTACCAAAGCCCAGAGAAATGAGATGAAGGCAACCCATAAGAGCAGGAAAGGGCAAATGTTCCCTAGTGGGCAAGGCATTTTAAAGTAGGAGAGACAAAGAGTTTCTGTATTGTTGTCCTCAGGTATGTATTTTTCTCTCCCATTTTTGCTTTACCTGTTATTTAAAGATAGCTCCTCCTTGCCTATCCAAGTCCCTATAAACTCCTCCCCACAGCAGCAGTCACTGCCCTTGCTTCTCTGCGTGCCGAAGCCACTGACATAGACAGCAATGTTTCCATATGCATGATTTCAGCTAGGGGGGAAGACTTTGCTCTGGACAGTGTTAGATAGGTTTGTAAGTCTCTGATGACCATTTGGTTTCAGCTCTTGATGCGCAAGAGTATCTCCAAGGCAGGAGACCACAGCCGTTCTCTGTCAATTCGTATTACAGATTTGAGTACTGCCCACTTGTGTTGTTGGGGGCATAGGGGAGGCATGAAGTTTCACCCCATCACACTAAATTACTCCTTCCCCAATTTTTGGTTCATCAGGAGATACAGTAAGCTTGCAGATACTACTACTCAAAAATTTACTTGGATGGAAAAAAAAAAAAATCCACAATATAAACACAGATCCCAGTGGGACCCTCCTCTAAACATCCCATGCTCTGTCTAGCAACCGGTAGCTTCTTTAGCAGATAATCTCTGTTCTCCAGTATGCTCCTTATTCACGGCCCATTTCCTAACTTTGTTGTTCAAGATGAGCAGCTGCAAAAGAGCTGATAAAGGAGAATTAGAGAGAGTTTATTTCCACTTTATATTTTTTTTTAAAAAGAAATTATTCCATAATAAGGTATTGCTTGTTTGGAGCCACCTTTGTAAGACTTTCTGTTCTGACATCTTCTTAAAATGCTAGGATAATTTACCTGATCTCCCCGCCCCCCCCGCCCCAAGAGGGTAAGATCTCCTTGCTTTGTTCTTATTTAAAAGCTCTGGAAGGACACATATAGTTTTGTTCGAGTAGCTGTGTATCTAAGATTTCAGGTCACAGAGAAGTTTCTCTACTGACACTCACTCCCTGTTTCATTTCAGCATTGAAAACCAATGATTAGTAAGAAAAGGTAATTCACCAGTTACAACCTTTGCAAGAAATGCTTTTGACAGGGTCTAAAAGATACAAAGATGTGTCTTACCTCCCAGGTCTGAGACAGCCGGCTGACAGATGCAGTGTTGAGACCCATAACAATAGCAAAGAATGAATTCAGATTTCTTTGGGCTTTACAGCTGTGGAATAAAAATATGAACACTGTATTCTGATTTTTTTGTACTCCGAATCAGAGATAAATGGAATGTACAGGTATCCTAGGTTACTGAGTCCCATTTCAACCCTCAGCACTAACATACAGTCATCTTCCACATAATGAACTCATTAAATGTCCTCTCATGACCACCTGCAGTCTAGGTGATGGGGTCTCTAAGAAGTTTTTTAGCAAACGTTCCACTGTCTCATCAACGCTGTTGTTGGCAGGTTATTTTTCTTCCTTTGCTGTCAAAAGTAATTTTCCCTTCTCAATGTTCAAGTTACTCTCATCTGTCCTTTACCATACAGAAAAATTCCTTGACCTCTATTCTGTTGTATTATAAATATTTTCATCCCCTTTTTCATCTTTTCTGTAAATTGTACATCATTGGTTCCTTCAATTTCTCTTTGTGGTCATGGCCTCCAATCTACTTTTCCATATTGTTGTTATCCTTCATTGAATTCTTTGTAATTTATTTTAACTTTTCTCTCATGCGTTTCCTTCTTATCAAGGGGATGTAGTGAGACACTGGGGAGGGAAGGAGAAATATAATTACTGTCTTGGCTCTAAGTTCTTACACCTTTCTCCTATGCAAGTATAAAACAAATATCAAATTATTTATTTGGAACAGCATCAGACTTTGTCCTTGCCTTTAATTTGTCATCTATTATCACACAAGGACCTTTGTCACAGTACTGTTCTTTATAATCATGCATTTATTTCTTCAGCTCAGTATTAGCATTCCCTAGCTGGATTACTCTGCATCTATCTAAATTAAATCATATCCTGCTGTTGTTTGCACATGCCACCAGACTCCTCAGATCATTCTTTTTTTTTTCCTATCCTCCAATGCATTTGCAATCCCTCATCATTTTTATAGTCTGAAAATCTGATTAATGTTCAATTTACATATCCCTATAAATTAGTTGCAGTTAGCACTGGTTCTGACACAGGTCCCTACGGAATTTGCTTGACACCTCTATTCTTTGACATTTTACTATATATGATCAGACCCTGCTTATTTCTAGTCCATTATGAAATTTGAAATCCTGAAATACCGAGTTCTTTTCAAACAAAAAGATTCCACTTTCTCTTGCAGATTCTTGAACACCACTATAAACATACGTGTGTGTGTGTGAGAGAGCGCGCGAGAGAGAATCCTCTTTTAAGATAATTTCAAGTATGAGTGAATCCACTGCCTTCACTGGGATTTGTCATCAGGGGAAAGTATGTGCCAAGGCCTTAGACTGGAAACACACCAGCAATTGTTACAAGTTTTATAAAGCTTACACTTGCCGCTGTGTACTATCTTGAGACAGTGTATTTCTCACTTCACTTCAGGTGTCTTAAAGTTAATCCTAACTTTGTTGCTTAGACTCCTTCTACCATTAAAGTCAGGCAGCTCCCAAAGCTAATTCGTTCCAAAGCGAGAAAGGTGTCCAGCAGAGCTTGGATAAACTGTCTGTTGGATGGGCCCATTTCTCACAAAGAACTGTAGAGAGAAGGTACATCTTTTACAGTCAGCCACCACCTGGGAAGCAAGAAGGCTGCTGTTGTAATCCATTTATTCTAACCCTACGTTGACCTGTTTCTGTATCTCCTCAGGATGTTAATTGCTAACAACATGCTAATTAATTTTCTCTATCAAATCACTTGTTTTCTATTTTAGACTAGCTCATCAACAGAAGCGTAGGTATCCATGTTTCAGAAACTCTGTCTCTCCTTTAATTATTGACACACTGTGTAAAAGCCTTCCGTCTTCTTCAGGTGTTCCTCAACAGTGAAGCACACAAACACTGAACATGAGATCTTAGTCCTGGTGCTTTCCTGACAAGCTGAAAGTCAGAGACACAGATTCCTGGCCGAATCTGGGAGCAGAGAACAAGGAGCAGCCAGAGCTGCTCACAGGTCCCTACCTCTCTGCCTTAGTCATGAACAAAACAGCAGGGCTGCTTGCCTTGTGCCTCATGATGACAGTGTGGTGGTGCTTAGCACACCATCCCTCCACACTAATTGTTCCTCTTTCATCAACTCTTCCAGAATTGATGAGATATCATAATGGCTTCTTTTAGAAAGCTGCTTTTCTGATTAAAAAAAGATCCCGAGCAAACTACACAATCGCTTATTTGTGTATCCATTATTTCACAATCTACAGGCTACAACGATGGGTGCTTCTGCAATGCACTGGGAGAGCCTGTCTATTGTTTACTGACAACTGTATATAGTCTCTGTAACTTTGGCTTTTCACTTAACAGATACGGAATTAATTCAAATAGAGCAACATTTTAGTCTGGTGACAAATATATCCCTATTCATGTGGGACAGACGTGAAACTTTTCTTGGAATGCAAATTAATGCTACTGTGGGGCAAGCAAGGCACACAGAACCAACGGTTTTTGACGTAATTGGACCAAACTTGGCCATTGATAAGGCAGAAAATGAACATATTACCGGATGCCATACAACTTGCAAACGAAATCAAATCACATTTATGAGTTACACTAGATTAGATTAGAAGAATTCATTTCACCAAAGGCACTGCTTCAGCAGAGAAGTCCTTTCTATGTAAGTGCCTTGCAAATTAAATTAACCCAGTCGATGAAGGGAACAAATTATACATTTTCCATGAACGTGCATATTCAAATATTGCAGAAGACCAACAAGTGGAGAGAGAGGCGAGGAGAATGGTTGCACATATTTAAATTGCTCCATTTCCTTGCTTACTAAAACAAGAGTGATTACAGAGAAAAGAACTCTCTGTGTACAGCATATATTTGTATGCTGTTCCAAGGCATAGAATAAATGCCAGCACTATTTAGTAATAGTGCAAGAATAGACCATCAAATCTAATTAATGACGACTGCCCACCCTCCAATAAATAAGAGAGTACTCCAGAGAGGACAATATGGGGCAACAGCTTGCTGCAGCCAGTTTCCCCTCTAGAGGTAGGGCTTTCAAGATTGTAACAGAGTTTTTTGGTTTCCACGTAGTCTTTGGTGAATAACCGTGTTGCTGCTCAAATAGTTTTGTAATACGGTCCTCAGGTTATCTCTGCTAAGAAAGGAGATATCTGCACCATCAGGGATTTTGCAGTTGATGCTGCAGATACAGCAGCTAAGCTGCTGGGGAAGATTTGAGCAGCATATACTCCACCACGTCTAGTTTTGGCCAGTGTTTGCTCTTGTTATTTATGAACTGTTTTATCTAGGTATGCTGACTACACTGTTAAAATATGGGATGACAAATTAGTTTTCTTTCTTTGCTCTTGCACCTACTTCTCCTTTCCCACCAAACAAAGGATGTGAATTCAAGGATTTTTTTTGTAACTTTAGTAACTTACTGGGCAGCAATCTTGATGAACTTTTTGACTAGCTGTACACGTTTGCAGAGCTGGCTGCAGAGGAGTATCTCAGTGGCAACCCAAAGCTGGACCTCGTTGCACCTTTGAAGCAGAAGGCTGAGATTCTCAGTGTTTTCGGCACTGCCCTGTCTGCTGAACGTGAAGTATATCAGCTCNATTATTTAGAAGTATGTTTTTGAAACAAGACTTGGTTACAGATGGTTATTTTTTCATTATCCATGAGCCAATTACAAATGATTCAGGGTCCAAGTCTGGCTTAGCAAAATCTAGAGGCTTATTGCAGTAGGCAGGTGGACTGGAAGTCCTGCAAGATGTGCTTTTCTTGTGAGATTTCCTGCAGTTCCACTTCTGGCTACAGCCAGGTATAGGACATAAACAATCTTGTCTCTTTCTGTATTTCATCACTTCTGTTCCAGTATGAAAAAGCAACCACATCAGACCACTGCAGAATCTGAAAAATTTCCATTCAAACTTCTTCCTAAAAATAGCCAAGTTTTCAGGAACAGAGGTGTGGGTATTGATTTCTGTGCAAAAAAAAAAAAACAAAAAAACTGGACCAGCTCTAGATTTAAAGTGTCTAACCTGAATAAAAGAATCTAAAGTGAAAGATCAAGGAAAGGATCTGATGAGAAGCAAGGGAATTTCCTATTCATTTTCTCAGAAAGTCATCATGCTTTTCAGTGAATGATATTTCCAAGTGACATTTTGTACTGTTAACTGTGTATTTTACTCAGCAGCTCACACCAGAACCTATCAAAGTCATTGAAACAACTCAATGGGCACTGAAGTGGGCCATTATCCCATTTTATAAAGCCTGCCCAGTATTTTTTATCTCACTGAAACCTAACAAGAACAGTAATGTGACCATCTAAATTGCTGAAATTGTGAATTCTGTTGTGGTTAACATGATATCAAGGACACCTATTTGTGGAGTCCTGTATTTACTGGAACATTATCGAGTGCAAAGGACAATCTGCATATGTAACATATTCATGCAGTTTTTAGAGAATAATCATGCTCTTTTACTCTCTTGAGGCTAATCTCAATAAAAGCCACCAGGAATACAGGGAACATATGAGACGCCCTAGCAAAGTGAGGTTACAAACCTTTAACAATTTTTTTCAGTATCAAGGATTGCAACATTGGACCTGATTCAATGGCACCGCTACTGAGAGCTGCCAAATTGTACTGTTGTGATGGTGAACTAAGCACCAAGGAACTCTGATGCTCCAAAATGCTGGTGCAATGTCAGGAAATCATAACGGCTCAATGCTGCATGAAAGTAATATACCTGGAAGTGGACATGGTGCTTCTTACCTCATGAATTGCATTGAAGAGGCTCCAGTCAAAGTTTGTTAGTTCTAAGGCAAGATCCCAGGTGTTGATTCCCAAAATTCTCACAGACCTTTGCTGCAATTCCTCATTTTCAGCAAATGGGTTCTAAATCAATAACCAAGAGCAAAAAAATCCTGAGCAAACACCAAAAGTTTTGCAATGAAGCAGCTACTGGACCAAGATATAAAACAGAGCTGAGTAAGTAATCTTCTCTAAGTGCACTCTGAGGGTTTTTTTTCCCCCCGCTATTCAAAATCAAGGAGTTATAGCCTATTTAATAAATAGCTTGAAAAAGGAAATGGGTCAATAGGATCAATGACTTCCTATTCGATTAGGCCTCTCCCTCTGTCTCTCTTTCTCTAAACCTTGAGTATAAAACACTGACCAAGCAGACAGCATAATGAAAATAAAATCCCTGAAGCCATCACAAAATAAAATCTGAATTAAGACACTGGGAAATTTTTGTATTGTAAGATAAAGAAATCATTCTGCAAACACACCGGATTTAGAATAAATACACACAACTTGTCCACCAATCCACCCTCAAATAACATACATCCATCCATTTTATGATTAATTTACTCCAAATGTCATCACCAACAAACAGTAAAACACTGTGGGTCCTGATTCATAAAAGTTACTCAGGATATTACTGTGGAGTGCACTGTTACTGCTGGTATTAAGGGTCATTTGACATTTCCATTATTAGCTTGGATTTTCAAAGGCTTGCATCTCTCTTTTTTTTTTTTTTACCTCATCAGGCTGAAACTTGGCACATGAACCATCTGCCAAGATGAAAGATTATTCTTAGCTGTTAAGCCATTACTTTGGTGCTATATTTCTGACAGTTACAGCAAGTTTTGCAATTTTTATTATGTAACTAATGAAAGTAGATTGGCTGTCACCTGTCTGCACTGGAAACCTTCCCTTAATGTTCGCATTTTTAGAGGTGGCTAGAACACCGCAGATAATGGGGATGACAGATTACAATGATAGTGGCATGTCAGCTCTTCGGGGCACATTGATCCAACAAAATGTAAATAGACATTTCTCATCCCTGGGATGAATGCACAGATCCTAGCGGTACTGACAACACGTAAAAGTCAGTTGCAATACCCTGTCCCTGCGCTTTCCTCGAAACATCTGCATAATTAGCAGAAAACTATTGAAAGATTAATATTTTGAGTGCCTGACTCTTCCTGTCTCACTGAGGTTTTGGGAAACCACGGGGGGAGAGAGTGTTTGCAATCCTGGTTTCTGAAGACAGAGGGAACGAGAGACCTGCTGCCCTTCGACCTGCTTCCCTCCCCAGCACCAGCAAGAGGATGGAGAGACAGAGAGATAGAGAGACAGACAGATGGAAGGGAAGAGGAGATACCACCAGTGATATACACCAGCCACAGACTGACCATGTGGCTGCCACAACACTGGGGTCACACTGATGCCCAGTAATTTTGGTAGTACTTAAACGACATCTATTTCTACATGTAGTAATTCCATGGAGTTTGTCCATCACCTTGTATGATTACGTAGCAGCCACTTTAAGTGTTACAGAGGCACAAGGAGTGGGGCCGGGCGGGAAGTCACACAGACACTGAATAGTCCTCATCCCATCCAGTCCTGTACAAGCACAAGTCAGCTTTTCCAGGCTGATGTAGATTGAAAGATTTAAGCTGTTCAGAAGCTTTGGTCTATTTGAAATTGATGAACAAATTCCATTACTGTTTAACTGCTGTTAAAGTAAGGGGGTTTTTTTTAGGCATAGAGCAGCTCAGTAAGCTTTACCAAGGAAGCAAAAAATAAATTCTGTATTGAAGAAGTCCTCTGAGATGAATAGTAAGTTCTTGATCTGGAGTCAAACAAATCAAAAATGGGAAGTATACAATATACATCCTTACCAAAGAATCAGTCAGATCTTTTCGGTAGACAAACATACGACTGGATGACTCAAAAGATTTTGAGATAGCCAAGTCATTTGGTTGTAATTCATGTTTTTCTGTAAAAACAAAAAACAAAACAAAGAAGCTTCAGAAAAGGAGTAAAAGCTGTATATGAATATGAGAAAAACATATATAAATATAAAAAAAAATTTGTAAAGCCACATCAATTTAGAATTTAACTAAGCATCAAACCCAGTCCCTATGTATATGCCAAGCATGGGTTCATCATCTCCACACTATTCAGTCACAACAAAGGCGAGATGTCTCCAATGCTGAACTAGAGCACAAAAACTTCCAGCATCTGCTTTCAACTTGGACTTCACACAGGTTAGAACAGAAAGAAACCCTTGAATCATCTACTGTAACCTCCTAGGCTTTACAGAACATTTCATTTCAATCCAGTGTATCTACTGTAAATGTAGTGACTTTTGTTAGAGCAAAGTGTCTCGGCCTCCAGAGACTGAGCTGTTGCGTGTCATTGGCAGACAAGAGCAAGGGTAGAGATGTCATCAGTAGCCATGGCCATTCAACAGGAAAAGAAGTTTAAAGGATCCCAACACCATGAAATTCACACCACGGAGCAGAGCTAAAGAGTCCTTGATAGTACGGTATGTACAGAAATTCCTCCAGACCCAGAGTAATTCATTTAGGAAACATTTGAGTAAAAGAGCAGGACACACCAAACTGGTAGCAAAGAGAAAGGAACTTTTTTTTCTCCACTCCAGAGAACCTGTTCAGCTCTGGGCATTCTTGGATGCACCAGAGAAAGGTGTGGGGAAAAATAAAGCAAAATGCAGAACACAGCTAAAAAACTGCCCTGGGAAAACTGTTTCTTCCTGCGGGCTCCAAGTAATCTTCTGGAGACCTGACACATGAGATTTGGTTACAGCAACTGTATTAATGGGGACCCAAAAGCACTACAAGCATGTTGAGAGCTGCCTTGGACTATTCATTAACCATGAGGGAGGAGCAGGACCAGGAAGAGTCTGAGAGCCAAACATCATTTCAAACTGTCTGTTTTCCGTCTTATCCATGCTCACACTGACACCAGATATATTTATGTTGAACCAGCAGTATGTTTTTTCAAGGTAATTTTGAATAAAAAGAGCTTGCTTGTTCATTTCAGGAGTACAATAAAAATGCGTTCTCCAATGCTCATACTGCTGCCCTCCAAGTGGATGGCAGATGACAGTTCTGAGTCATGCAAATAGCAAAAAAACAAAGAAAAAAGAAAGCGTGGCAGGCTGGTGTTTATTGCTTACAGCAGAGGAGTGCCAATGCATAACAAGGATATTGAAATTGTGGTATCTCCAATTAATTCAGCCAACATGACTAAATAACATTTTGGGGGTTACAATGGTCATGTACAAATGACGGTCCTATTGTACCTGCATTTTAATTATTGTTTCTTATTGAACAGCCAAGTGGCAACCACTTCTATTCTGTGCCCTTCTCGGGAACCAATGTGGTCTATAGATAATAGTGTGTTTCATTATTTATGAATTGTTGGTTTTCTTTAGCTAAGTAGGCAGTTAGCACCAGATTTATTGCTACCAGAGCAAAACTTGCCCTGCTCTTAAACAGGAGTGAAAGACCTGAAAAACAAGAGCAGCACAGTGATTTTGCAGTGCTGCAAAATGCACTGGAGGCAAGTTTGGGCACACACAAGGGTAAAAGGAGTGTGCCTGAAAATGATGTAACCCGGCTGGCCAGGATGCCTACGTGCAACGCTCCCGTGTGGCCGCCCCGTGCCCAGGCTCTTGACAGCTGGGGCAGGCCACCATCTCCCTGCCACCCACACTGGTGCCCTGCAAAAAAATGGTTGTTTAACTGAGCTTGGTGTGGGGGAGAAAAATGTGACCTTCCACTTCTGAATCAAATAAACTAACAGAACAAGCCAGCATTTGTCTATATGTCATTTAACTAGACTGACAAAGAAGTAAGAACGAGTGCCGTATCTTTAAGGATGCATCCTTTGCCCCAGGGGATCGAACCAACTAAGGTTATCTGAGAACATGGCCAAGGTATTCTAAACTCTTAGACCTTTTTTTGTAGATCCAGCTTGGCATTTCTATGCACCTAGTTAAATTGCTTCCTTTATATTCCCTAAGAGCCAAAAGGCACCACAATGAGCAAAACAATCTGACTGAAGACCTTGAGACCTGACAGACACCAAAGCAAATTTTGGGGGTTTGGTTGGTCCCTAGTATCAGCCCATGATCAGTCTGGTCTTCCTTAAAAAAGACAGTAAGCCTTTCTGTTCAATGAGAAACACTAAAATAATAAGCAAAAAATGTCAGTTGTAAACAAGACTGCTTACAAAATATTGCTTAGATTGCTCTCAGTATCTCAACTGTGCAAATACACGTCTCCCTCCTTTCTGCTGGAGAATATTCATTACCCATACAGCCGTGCATACAGTATTTGTTATCCCCTTTTACATTTTTAAAGCAAACCATGCCTCATTGCCTTCCAAATTAATTTAAATGCAAAAGTAGATTTATCTGTGGGGAAAAAAATAAAAATCTTGCAGTACTGCTGGAGACTGAGAGTCCTTTACACTCCCTTTCCAGCGAGGAGATGCTGTATCCGACAGTACCCAAGAATGAGCCGTTGCCATGGAAACGACTCTATGGGAAGCAGCTCCTCATTGTTCCTGTGGTCATCCAGCTGTGGGCCCACGCAGGAACAGCTGTATCCTTGCACCAGAGAATGTCAACCCTCCCTTACGTGATGCACTAAAAGGTAAGTAATCAGATGAAGGGAAGTTATTTACCGCCAGAGAACGCGACTGTCACCAGTGCCAACTCCTCCTCTGGGTACTGGATCTTTTCTGCTACAATCTTCAGTATCTCCTGAGCTGAAGTGGATACTTGAGCTTTCACGCTGACGTAGGAGTGCTCTGTTATATACACACGGCAGAAAACTGCACAAAGGAAGAAAGACACACTCAGCAGTAGGCAGAGACACCTGGACAGAGCAGGGGAGAATCTCACAGACCCGACCGTGGCAATGCTGCTGGCTGCTGCGGCTGCAGGAGGGGCAGCTGCTGCACCCTGACCTACAGGGACATGAAACTAAGCATAAATGCCACCATTTTCCCCCTTCCCACCTCCTCTCCCTGGGAAACGAGAGGGCCATGCAAATGGAACCAGAGACCCGCCATGGCTGCATTTCAGCAATACCTATTTAAGACTTCCTACCATGAGGATTTGTCATGGGCAACCTCCTCTACTGCCCACCTTCTTTGCAAACTCAGCTGTTGCCAACCTTTCTCCCTTCCTTTTAAGTTCAGATAAATCACCATCCTTTCAGTATATTTCATATCCGCTGCAGAAATTATTTTGGACCTCCACTTTCACCTGGAACAGGAGGCTTCGCAAGAGCAGCGCTCCCTGGTCTTCAACCACACTCCCTGGTCTTCAACCACTCCTGCTAGCTTATCTGTCTAGACATCTAAACTACTTGCATTGCCGGGGTATTTTAGCACCAGCAGAGGCTGCCCGAACAGCAATGCAATTAGTTCTGACAACTCTTTCCCTCAATCACTTGCAGCACACATAAAAAGGGACTGGTTTGGAGAAAGTCCAGGGGCTCATCACTTCCACTGAGGTCTACGAGTTGGTTAGGCTCTGAGAGGGAGACTCCCAGCAGTAATGCTGTGGTCAGCTCAGGTAATACTTTGTTTCTGCTACAGAAAGGGATGTACGCTCCCTCTGCTTGCCAGAATTTTAGGTTTACATCTTTTGCCAAGCTTGCTGTAGCCAGTTCTTTGAAATACAGCTGCCATACTTAAAAGGGAAGAAACAGAGCTGCAGACTTGCATAAATATTTCAAAAATTACAACATCTGCTAATAAGAACTGCCACAACTCTTGATTTCATACTCACTTCAGTGCTTAATTAAACTTTCCATTTCCTTCTACTCTAGTATTTCTTATTGCAGACAGGCTGCTACCATGTCAGTATAAGACAAAACTTTTCTTCTCCAGAAACGCTCTATTTTTTAAATAATTTTTATTGACAGAGGTATGTAGCAATAGCTCTTTGCTTGTCCTACAAATCTTCATGGCTTCAGGGCACTTTCATTAACCGAGACCATGCCAGAAGCAGTTAAGAACTCTATCCTCATGAATATCTTTTTTTTTGTGTTGTAGTGAAGAAAAAATGAAGATGAGAAGGAAGGAGGAACTTAACATTTAACCTTGGAGAAAAAAAGTCATTTGATTTTATAACTTTTTCTTAACTTGTCTCTGCTGACAGACAGTAAATCAGATGCTCATCCTACGGCAGAATCTCTCTTCAGAATGGATATAACTCAGGTAAAGATAGAGACATCAAATTGCATTCTAAATTACTAGGTAGAAAAATAAATTTAAAAAAAATCTGACAGGAATATTTGGACTCCATATGCAGAGTGCAACACAACTTGCCTACAGTGAGTTTGTCTGAAATCTCCTCCTCTCTGTCATTCAGGAGGGAAGATGACAGCAACATGTTAATTTCTAACCAGGCTATTGACATACCCCTTGTTTAACATTGAACTAAACCAATCTACAGGTCAGGTCCTCAAGCACAACCATCATACTGATTGTTCCCCCACGCACCTTTCCAACGTTCTATTTGCGGTATCTATTGGCACGGACCATGCCATCTCTTCCAGGAGCCTATGCTGCTCCTCTGTGAGGTGCAGGAGGGAATGCCAGTGGGAGGAAGCGGCCATGGGTTGCAAGTCACCCTGGTAATGCTTACATTAGGGGATAAAATGGCATGGTGCGCTTGGACAGACCCATCCTCCACAAGCACCATCAGTCGGCAGCACTCCACCACACTAGCTTAGATGTCCACCCTCAGCATCTGTCTCTCCTTTCCCCAACTCCACTTTTGGTATTTCATTCCCTCAATCCCATCATCTTCCATGGCTCATGCTCTCAAGGAGTGAGATAAAAGCAGTTTAACCCAGTCAGGGCTGGCCTTGCTGGGTCCTGCCCTTCCTGTCCCCATGGCCACACAGTTTGTCCCTTCTCTGGTGCCAGTACATTTCCCTCCCCATTCACCCACAAGCTGTGTCCGACTTTTTAAGACGAAGAATGAATGTGGGGGTTCTCATCCAGAAATGACATTTTTAGAAGCAGCCTTGATAACGTAAATTTCAAATAAACTTAGATCTGAAGCACGGGAAGAGGATATCTATTAGCAGCATGTATTGTGCGGAAAGACTTGGCATTGAAAGAGCTCGGTTTTTATTCTGTCACAAATGAGCACTAAAAATATTCTGACTCCAAGTGAACTTCCGGAGTTTTGTTCCCGGTGAGAAACAAAGATATATCGTCAAAGGGCAAGACTTCCAGGTAGGACGTCCTTCTGCCTGTTCTCTGCTTGTGTACACAGTGTTATCCTCCTCTCTGCCTCCTTCCTTGTACAGTCATTATGGGAGAGTGACAGCCTCACTGTGTTATTGCATTAGTAACGATGAAGGGAGATTGCATTTTGAAATGGTTAACATTGAAGTGAAGTGGCACCTTGCACTCCACACAGGCGTTTTTGAGGAGAGAAGGAACTAAAGCGGGTTCCCAGAGTTAGCAGACCCTGGCCCATTTCATGCGACAGGCTTATGCATTCGCCTTTCTCAACCAAGATCTAGGTCAAGAGACCGAGAGCATGAAATGGAGCAGGAATAACACCCGGTGGATGGGCTGCCAGCACTCCTGGGAGGCAGACAGCTCTGCTGCAGGGCTGCTGGGGGAACCAGACAGGGACAAAAAGCCCCTGAGATACCATGTCACTGTTGAACGCCTGCAAAGTAGGAGGCAGCAATGTTACCTTACGCAGTCAAATCTTTCTTCTTTTGTGGCCCTAAGGTCCTGTTCAGAAGCTGTGTGTCAGTTAAAAAACATTTACATTATGGGCAGCCCTTGAGAACAATTTTGCAGTTTTGGAGTTTTTCCTCCACTCTTTCAATCACACTTACTTTCTTCTGTCTCATTCATGGTTCCTCTGTGCTGCAGCCAGTTCTCCTTTAGACTGAACTGGTGGAAAAAGGTTTTATTCTGTGAGGGAGTGGGAGAGAAAAAGAGAAAAAAAATTACAACAATGACTCTCTGCATCCCTGCCCTTTACAAAGCAGTAATTCACAGAACACAGCATTCAGCCCATATGTCTGGCCAAAAAGGTTTCTGTATAGGAAATCCACCCACCCTTTCTTGGATCAGTAAACTGGGAGTTGCCTTACTAAATAATGGCCAAGGTGTGAATTTTGGAGGAAGCGGGACATGCTGAGGCTAAGCAGCCTGCGCAATTCAAGGTTCTCTGTAGCCATGTTCAGAGCCCCTTTCTTACACACTTATTCTTATACACGTTTCCTACGTACCAATCAGCCTATTTAGCAGTTTCACTACAATCTCATGTTCTGCCTTCCACATTTCCACAGTAACATTTTAAGCTTATTACACACTTCAGCTTCAGCCCAGTAAATTTGATGAACACAGCAATTCACCTCTGTGCAGTTTGTATGCCAACTTTTTCCGGCTGCATCTTCTCCCTCCGGTTAAATAGACAGATTCCTGTTCCTCTTTCTTTCTCTGTCCCTGCCACAACAAATCCCCCTGTTGCTCTGTCTACCTGACATCCACCGCCAATGCCTGTGCTCAGTCTGGTTTGCCCAGGTTGCTACATCTCTCCAGCCTGGTGGGGACACGCTCCCAGGCCTCTCCTGAATTCTGACATCTCAGAGCATCTTGTTAAGATGCTAATACCATCACAGCCACTGCAGGTTAGCTCATACAGCTGATATCCAAGCTGCACTGGCAGGAAAAAAAAATTCCCTAAGCAACGTTGCAGGTCTAACCTCACTGATGCATCCTGTCATGTTTTTGGCCACCAGTCACTTTCAATTGAGAAGCCAAGAAAAGAGAGGAAGTGGGCAGAGGGGAAGAAAGTGAGATGATAAGTTATCTCGCAACCAGCAACAATCAGGTTTGCGTTACCTTTCGGTGAGGTGAATACTCATCTACAGTGCTGTAACAAAAAGGAAAATCCAAATTATTCTTTCCAGCCAAAGATTAGGAAAAGGAAGTTTTAGCTATTACAAAGTTTACAACATCAGAAAGTTTTTAACGTTAAATGGTCACCGCTGAATGGCTGCAGAGCTCCTTCAGGGAAAGCTAAGGGCGCCTGGCTCAGCCAGAAAGCTTTTCTGTGACTTGCACAATTGATGTAGTGAAAAGCAATGCTGCCAGCCCGTGAGCTGCTGGAGAACACGGATGCAGCTCGGGCCCCCGGGGTAAGCAGCCAGGGTCACCCTCAGGGACACAGCGCTCTCCACTTCCCCAACAGCCAAACCACGGAAACAAACTCCATTTGTTGGAAAAATGTGCCAAGGAAATATCTTTTACCAATACCATAATTATTAGTAAAATAATAACCCCGAGAAGACTATCGCAAAAGAGATTTGCTTTTCAGTACTGCAGATTGCAGAGAATGAGAATGAATGTACCATCTGAAGTCACAGACTGCAGCTTCTGAGGGAAATTTTGCCAGCTTTTCCACAAAGTATCGCTCTACTTGCAAGTCATCCCAACCAAAACTGATAGGAGTGACTGTTGAACCACACACACCACCCAACAAACATCAGAGAAGATTCAACAATCTAGCTTTAGTTTAAAGAAGAGATGATTTATAAAAATGAATATAGTACTTGTATCGCTCATCACTTTATCTCTACTGAATTACAGCAAGATGACAACAAAAATAAATTACACTCTAAATAAAAGGAGACTTGATCACAAATATAATCAATACTTACTGACGACGATGCATCCCAAGTATCTTCTGAAATTCTTTCAGTTCCTTCTCAAGAATGGGATATTCATACACATCATCTAACACATTCCTGTATATCGTCTACAAAACAAAACAGTATCTGCAAACATCTGATAACTCAAATATAAATCTAAGGCATCGCATCAGTAGTCTAAATCAATTCAGGCACTAGCCTACTAAAACAAATTTCATCATTATATTTACGCAAGACCCATAAGAAGAGAATGTTCATGTTTAAATTTCCATACTGGTCAACATCCAGCTGGCCTTTGGCAAAACACTCTTTGTGTCATCACCAAGGGAGAGGGCAAAATGTTGACACTCATTAGTCTACAAACAGGAAGATTTAAAATGGCATTTGTGGTTGTTATGCGAAATGTGGGTTAGGTCAGAAGAACACATTCTTAAGCATGAGAACATACCACACCATCATCACTTACCCAAAATGATAACAAACAGGTTCATTTGATTTAGACTTTTAAAATGGAGAATGGTCTCCTTCACTTTTCCTGACGTTTGCATGCATTTTAAATTGAGTTGATGTCTCTCTCAAATAACAACATACTCCTAGTTGTAAACCAATAAATGAATAAATAAACCCTACTTCTTATTTTTGGGGGAGGCATTGTCTGAATATCATCAATCAGGAACCTCAGTTAAATGTAAAAGAGACTACCTCAGCTAAGAGGTAAATAAACTGAATCGGCTTTCATGATTGAAATCGTAGGAAATATTTTCTCTACGCTTTTTCAGAATCTCCACATAGATCCTTCTCTTTCCCTTCCAAGAAAATGAGGATCATATGTATGAGCTGAGTCATCGTGTTTGCTTTAGCCCAATTAACACTCTCGCATTCATAAATTTCAGCATGAATGATTCTGGCTTACAATCCTATATATTGTTTTTGCACGTATAACTTCAACCATCATTAACATTATTGCTGTTTAATATTGCACAGAAGCCTCAGGCAGGGAAATTGTGCGACAATACACAGTCACACACCTCCACGGCCAGAAAGACAAGCCCTGCATCAAGACAGGTAAACGCAGTGTAACCTAACTGATGGCTGGAATGATGCTCCCTTTGCAGTACAGCACTACACATCTAGTACCTAACAGCAAAAAGCCTAAATTCAATGTTTCACCCCTTTGTCTTTCAACCAGTGGGGGTGGGGGGAAATCAAAATCCAGATGGATCTCGGGTCAGCAACGACATGGCTATTCACAAATTTGCAAGGGAATTGTAAAAGCTTTTGGAACTCATTCAGAAAGATCAGAAGATCCTTGCTAATAAGTAAGGACATAATTTTATTTATTAAAAATACATAAAGCCGTGCTGCTCTCCATGTGCACCTGACAAACACTGTGGAATAGCATTTCACTCCTCAGTCAAAGTAGCATCTCTTACAAGGACCTCAAAACTCTCTTTTTGTCCATAATCCTCTGGATACCAACTGTAGACCCTGTTGTGGCAGACATGACCAGTGTGTCCAAGGAACCTACACATCTTTGTCATTTTATTTCTTACCTTCCTAATTTTTCCCATTTTCCGGAGAGCGTGGAGTTCTCTAAGTTTCATATCTTAAAGTAATGTTTTTGACATTGAATGTATTGACATTACAGGTTTTCTGTTCAAACTGACTATCTCTAAGGCATTCAAGGAAGACACATGTAAATCATTTTATATTATAAATTTCATGGAGAAAATTTAACTATGAAAAATTATGCTTTATAGATTTTGCTGTTGGGGCTTTTTAGACACAGTATGATAATTAAACAGCGCTGAAATGCATGAGAAAATGTTTCAATACCTTTAAAAATTGCTTTAAATGCTCATCCTCGTGTAACCAGTCTTTGTAGAGAGAAGTCCACTGAGACACCAAATGCAAGACTTTTCGTTTCCTACAGGATACATCAGAGTCATCTTCTTTCCCTTGGTGGTTCTTAGCACAATAGGTACAGTACGTTAAGGAGCAAATACTGTGGTCTCACTGAAACTTCAAAATTAAGCGATAGAAAAGACTTTGCAATCATCTTGTTGGCTAATGAAAGATTTTTTTTACTACATTGCTCAGTTTTGAACATTTTATCCTATCTGGAGCTTTAGGAGTTTCATCAACTTTTTGGAATGAAACGCTCAGTAACAGAAATGTCAGTTCATCCTCTGTGCCAACAGGATTTTTTTCCTTTAGAGATTAGAGAGGCAAGTCTATAAAAGTAAAATCAATTCAAAAGGAATTATACAATGTTGAGTCATATCTTTCCTGCAGAACTGGGAATGAACCTTTGTCCTGCACACCAATGCCAACATGAATGTCTGAGGAAGGAGGACAATGCATCATTAACAACAACAAAAAAACGAGGCAGAGGAAGTCAGTTTCTCTTTCCCTGCACAAATTACACTATCTGCAGAAATAACACTATTAAAATAAAAAAAGAAGGTGAAAGAATCTATTTCCACCATTGTTCTCTATTCACAAAGCAGAAACACCAAACGACAGAAGATACCCACTTTGTACATTGCTCCTGTCCCTTAGCTATTCTTTTATTAGCTGAAAAGATGATGTTTTCACCACAAAAGGTAAAGAGGAAAAAAAAGAAAAGAAAAAAAAGAAAAGCAAGTTCATTTTATAGTACAAGTTAATTCAAACAATACTCCATAGCTTATGGAAGTAATTGGAAATACAAGAAAAAATTTCTTTTATCTCAGAATGAGTTAGACTTGTATGCTGTATCACATGATAAAAGGAGGAGAGATTGTAGAATATTTATTCTTCATTTTTTCTCTTCACATATTCTGAAATGTATTACATAGATATAGGTATTCTAAGAATTAACATACAGGTCTGCATAGGTTTTAATCCCATTTTAAGTGTTATTTTGTAACAGTTATAAAGGTTTATATATCTTTAAACAAAACCAGCAGACATAAGATTGCATTGCTGCTATAAGTTAGGCGTCTGTTTCCATAAATCTTTCAAGCATTCTTGTGAAGTAAGTATGCACATACACAAACGTGTATGTTTTGGATACAGGTTTATTCAGAGGCAGCTTTAGCTTTGTACATTCAACTTCAGAGCAGGAGTTTTCTGTTTATTGATTCCTCAGCTATGCAAATTCTGAATGTCTTAATAGGTGAATGCATATCTCTCTCTCTCTCTCTCGGCACGTGCCAATTAGGGGAACTCATATCCAAATTCGGATTTAATATTTCTAGTTTGAATCTTTTCCTCCACAACCCATTTGAGTTAAGAAAACAATATAACCTGAACTTTGGGAAGCTACAGATTTGAATCGAATTCCAAGTATCATAAAACCTTATGAAAATTGGACTCGAGAAGAAGAGACCTTGAAAGATCAGCTAAACTAGTCCATCCAAGCCCACCCTAAGTAGTCCACCCTAAGAGAGGCTCAAGTATACCCTATGTTATCCTTGGAATATATTTTCTAGTTTCTTCTTCCTAATAGTCTCCAATATCAAAGATTCTACTGTCTCACACATTTTCCACTCCAGTGTTTTTTTTCTTAATGTAAAAAAGAAGAATTTCCTAGTATCTAACATGAAACTGTCTTACAGCAATTTAATTTCACTGCAATTTAATCTCACTGCCTCTTGCCGGTCTGGCATCAATACGGGAACAGATTCTTCCCTTCCTCTTTAGGTACCTGAAAGATTATCCCACTTATAGTTTCCCTTTTTTCAGTAAAACAATCCCAATTCTTTCAATCCTTCTTTGTAGGTCTTTTTTTCTAGGATATTGATAATTCCCATTGCTCTCTCCTGAAATTTCTCCTATTTGTTCACGTATTTCTTGGGGTGTCATGCCAAAACCCCAGGTGCAGTCCACCTTCTAAGCATGCTGTAGTAAATACTAGACAATTGTTCTCTTTTCTCACCATTCTTACATGCAACCTCAAAATAATCATGCAGGGTTGTATTTCAATAATATCGATATGCAAAGAGCAAAACTAATTATCCCAGGCATGCAATTTACTATGTTTGCTATCCTGACAATACATAAATGTAGGTGTAACTGTGTGACTCCTGTTAATACAACACTTAATAAAAGGATATTGCCTCAGAAGTGCCTGGCACAAGTCATCAGTTGTCATGAAGACTGTATACGTGAGAAGGAAGTCATCCAGGAGAGTTTCTGCAGAGGAAGACAAAAAAGTCCAACAATACATTATTGAGAGGAGGAAGGGAGTTTCTACTCCTGCTAGTGTGCATGGCAGGAATAGGACCCCCTCCCCCCCAAAAAAGGGTCCAAAGCATACAGAATACATCAAACTTTAAGTTTCAAACAGTTAACAGTATGACGCCACTGCAGAGACCAGATCCTTTATTTAACAAGCACTTCCTCAGTTCTCAAAGAACCAAGGAGCGCGAATATGCACAAAATAAGCCACAGTTCAGGAATCAGTAAGAAAGAGTTCTTATCAGGAACACCACCATCCCAGGTGGCTCTGCTGCATGCAAAACAACTTTTCCACCATCTAAGTTTTTCTGTAAATTCAGAAGCAAAGCTTTTAGTAATAGGAGAGAGAAAACTGTGATCGCCATGTACTGTGATTAACATCTACACACAGTAGTTGAGAACCAGGAAATAAATATATTCAAATCTTTAGCTGGTTAGTCTTGTGGGTGTCACTTAAGTGCTGAGAAGTTTTCTCTAAGGCTTACTTAATTACATTATGGAAGGTTTTTTCTTCTCCTCCTGGTTTCTATCAGTGTTACAAAAGCGGGCTGAA